>SSNS01000053.1:1301702-1408522 GCA_006937985.1 Aphyosemion australe
TTTCTATTCAGACGGAGACAAGTACAGAAGATGTCTCCATTCAGACTGAAATTTTTTCAATAGAAAATTTTTTCTTACCTGACACTCCCATAGTCTCTGAAACGGCCCAAACGGGGATTGTTGATGCAGGAACTGCATCAGAGACTCCTATAGAAGACAAAATGCCAGACATTGTGAACAATTACAAAGAAAAGGATGTTTTTTCTTCACCAAACTGTGATTTGGAAGCCGTTGCGATGTTTGAATGTCTGACGGCAGTCGAGGAACCTCAGATAGTCAACGTTCCATCTAAATCGACAGAAACACTTCAAACTATCATCATTTTTGAAGAAAATGACGTTTTTTCAGAGACTGTAGCAGATGGGGAAATCCTGCAAAGTTTAAACGATTCTGCAGTAAAAAATAGTTTTGAATCCGTAGATTTTACTACAGACGAGACAGAAACGTCTGAAACTCGTGCAGTCAAGGAACCAGAGAAAATAAACGTTCCTCCTACAACGAGTTCTCGCAGAAAGAAGAATCGCGACAAACGAGTTAACGTGTCTGATTCTCAAACGGCAGCTGAACAGGACGAACTGATCAACCTCTCGTTTCCTGAATTGGTAAACGAGTTCGATACAGAAAACAGGTTCAGTCTTCTGTTATCAGACATGTCGTTTGAAATAGTGGGAGAGGAAAATGTTGGCGTCCAAAAGAAATCGCGTAGAAGAAGGAAACGACGTGACGCTGACAAGATCCCAGAATCAACTCAGGGAATCAATTCTGAAGAAAATTATTCCTCATCACAAACTCCGTCTACACCAGAAAAGTTGCAACTGGTGACAATTCAAGAGGGAAATAGTCTTTTTAAATCACAGACTGGGAAAGATGATGAAATCCAGCATATTGTGAACAATTTAGAAGAAGATATCGGATGTTCATCATCAGATTTTATACCAGAAGTGACTGAAATCCCAGAAATACAAGAAAATGAGGAACCAGAGGAAATAGATGTTCCTCTTATAGACACTGAAACATTTCAAATTGTAAATATTGATGAGGAAAATTACGTCATGACATCAGATAGTGATGAAGAAGACGAAATCCTGCAAGTTTTAAATAATGACGCAGAAATGATTGGTTTTACATCATCAGACGTTACTCTGGAAGTCAATGAAACGTCTGAAACTCGTGCAGTCGAGGAACCAGAGGAAATAAACGTTCCTCCTGAGGAGAGTTCCCGCAAAAAGAAAAAGAATCGTGACAAACGAGTTAAAGTGTCTGATTCTCCAACGGCAGCTGAACAGGACGAACTGATCAACCTCTCGTTTTCTGAACTAGTAAACGAGTTCGATACAGAAAACAGGTTCAGTCTTCTGTTATCAGACATGTCATTCGAAATAGTGGGAGAGGAAAATGTTGGCGTCAAAAACAAATCACGTAGAAGAAGGAAACGACGTGACGCTGACAAGATCCCAGAATCAGCCCAGGGAATCAATTCTGAAGAAAATGATTCTTCATCACAAACTGCAGCGACACCAGAAACGTTTACATCAAAGACTGGGAAAGATGATGAAATCCAGCATATTGTGAACAATTTAGAAGAAGATATCGGATGTTCATCATCAGATTTTATACCAAAAGTGACTGAAATCCCAGGAATACAAGAAAATGAGGAACCAGAGGAAATAAATGTTCCTCTTATAGACACTGAAACATTTCAAATTGTAAATATTGATGAGGAAAATTACCTCATGACATCAGATAGTGATGAAGAAGACGAAATCCTGCAAGTTTTAAATAATGACGCAGAAATGATTGGTTTTACATCATCAGACGTTACTCTGGAAGTCAATGAAACGCCTGAAACTCGTGCAGTCGAGGAACCAGAGGAAATAAACGTTCCTCAGGAGAGTTCCCGCAAAAAGAAAAAGAATCGTGACAAACGAGTTAAAGTGTCTGATTCTCAAACGGCAGCTGAACAGGACGAACTGATCAACCTCTCGTTTCCTGAACTAGTAAACGAGTTCGATACAGAAAACAGGTTCAGTCTTCTGTTATCAGACATGTCGTTTCAAATAGTGGGAGAGGAAAATGTTGGCGTCCAAAAGAAAATGCGTAAAAGGAAACGACGTGACGCTGACAAGATCCCAGAATCAGCCCAGGGAATCAATTCCTCATCACAAACTGCATCAACGCCAGAAACGTTGCAAACTGTGATCATTCATGAGGAGAATGATGTCATGGCAACAATAACTCAAAAACAGGACGAAATCCTGCATAGTGTGATTGATGATGCAGAAAATAATGGCTGTCCATCATCAGATTTTACTTTGGAAGTGACGGAGACGCCTGGAAGGGTTACAGCAGAGGAACCAAAGAAAGACAACGTTCCTCCTAAACCCATGGAAACACTGCAAATTGTCATCATTTATGAGGAAAATGATGTTTTCACATCAATTACGCAAGAAGATGATGAAATCCAGCAAAGTGGGAATGATGATGCAGGAAATAGTGACTGTCCATCATCAGATTATATCACTGAAGTCACCGGAACGCCTGAAAACCTAGGAGTCGAGGAACCAGAGGAAATAAACGTTCCTCCTGAGGAGAGCTCCCGCAAAAAGAAAAAGAATCGTGACAAACGAGTTAAAGTGTCTGATTCTCCAACGGCAGCTGAACAGGACGAACTGATCAACCTCTCGTTTCCTGAACTAGTAAACGAGTTCGATACAGAAAACAGGTTCAGTCTTCTGTTATCAGACATGTCGTTTCAAATAGTGGGAGAGGAAAATGTTGGCGTCAAAAAGAAAATGCGTAAAAGGAAACGACGTGACGCTGACAAGATCCCAGAATCAACTCAGGGAATCAATTCTGAAGAAAATGATGCTTCATCACAAACTGCAGCGACACCAGAAACGTTTACATCACAGACTGGGAAAGATGATGAAATCCAGCGTATTGTGAACAATTTAGAAGAAGATAACGGATGTTCATCATCAGATTTTATACCAGAAGTGACTGAAATCCCAGGAATACAAGCAAATGAGGAACCAGAGGAAATAAATGTTCCTCTAATAGACACTGAAACAGTTCAAATTGTAAATATTGATGAGGAGAATTACGTCATGACATCAGATAGTGATGAAGAAGACGAAATCCTGCAAGTTTTAAATAATGATGCAGAAATGATTGGTTTTACATCATCAGACGTTACTCTGGAAGTCAATGAAACGCCTGAAACTCGTGCAGTTGAGGAACCAGAGGAAATAAACGTTCCTCCTGAGGAGAGTTCCCGCAAAAAGAAAAAGAATCGTGACAAACGAGTTAAAGTGTCTGATTCTCCAACGGCAGCTGAACAGGACGAACTGATCAACCTCTCGTTTCCTGAACTAGTAAACGAGTTCGATACAGAAAACAGGTTCAGTCTTCTGTTATCAGACATGTCGTTTCAAATAGTGGGAGAGGAAAATGTTGGCGTCAAAAAGAAAATGCGTAAAAGGAAACGACGTGACGCTGACAAGATTCCAGAATCAACTCAGAGAATCAATTCCTCATCACAAACTGCATCAACGCCAGAAACGATGCAAACTGTGATCATTCATGAGGAGAATGATGTCATGGCAACAATAACTCAAAAACAGGATGAAATCCTGCATAGTGTGATTGATGATGCAGAAAATAATGGCTGTCCATCATCAGATTTTATCACTGAAGTCACCGGAACGCCTGAAAACATAAGAGTCGAGGAACCAGAGGAAATAAACGTTCCTCCTGAGGAGAGTTCCCGCAAAAAGAAAAAGAATCGTGACAAACGAGTTAAAGTGTCTGATTCTCCAACGGCAGCTGAACAGGACGAACTGATCAACCTCTCGTTTCCTGAACTAGTAAACGAGTTCGATACAGAAAACAGGTTCAGTCTTCTGTTATCAGACATGTCGTTTCAAATAGTGGGAGAGAAAAATGTTGACGTCAAAAAGAAAATGCGTAAAAGAAGAAAATGACGTGATGCTGAAAAAGCATGTGTAATCAATTCAGGAAATTATTTTTGAACTTTATTAGGATTCCTCACTGAAAAATGCATCATAAAAAAATTTATAATTTTTTTAAAAAAAAGTAATTAAATTAAAAAATTAAAATAAATAAAATAAAATTGAAAAATAAATAAAATATAAAATAGTATAAAAAATTAAACTAAATAATATATTAAATTAAATTAAATATAAAATAAAATAAAATAGAAAAATCCTCTTCGATGAATTGCCACCTTATCGTGGTGAAGGGGTTTGCGTACCTCTGTGAACCTGACGTTTATGTAATTATGGGAGTTTCCTCTACTGGAGTCTCTCGTAGCAAACTGGTGTCAGGACAGGGGTCAGACTAAGAGCAATTCAAACACCTTAATGACAGAAAAACACTGTAAAACGTTATGTCAGCTTGCAAAAGAAAAACCACCAAAGCACCTTAAAATCATAGAAAACATGAGCAACTGTAAAAAGATACGTTTTAAGCTGCCTTTTAAAGGAAGCCACAGAGTCCACTGATCTCTGATCAGTGATAAGGAAGGCATTGGTAACGGTACTCTCAGTCATGAGACGGGGTTCGACTCCCTGTGATGCCCTTCTGATTGGACAGACATGTCAAGACCTCTTCATGCCTGACACCTGTCAGCTGTGCATGCTGAGTTCCTCGCCTGCTGTTGGGTGGACTCCAGCCTCAGAGCGGTTAAAAGACTTCTTCATTCACCTCATGTCGCTCAGTCATAGATCTGTTTGTTTCAAGGGTTCCTGATCTGTATAAGCCCATCAGTCCTAACGATCTTCCTTGTGCTCCCAAACCATTGTCATTGCAGAGGTCAGGATGCCGGCGGCTAAACTGAGATGGAGGGACGCTGCCTTGAATTCCGTTTTCCTGACAGAGCTTTTGGGCTAGGTCAAAGACGAGATGGTCGGCAGAGAAACACCTCAGACCCTTGATGACACCATCAAGTTGGCGTGGGAGATTGACAGGGTGACGAATCGACTCAGACTTCCAGATCGATCTGCACCACCTCGGTTCACCCCACCTTGTCCACCGAACATGACGAGCCTAGGCAGCACAGAACGAGTTTATATGGAGTGGGCGGGACTTAAGACTGGTTTAATCTGGATTTGCTTCTATATAAACAAACAGTTTTTGTCTAAGAACAATTGTCACTACTCTTGCATTTAAACTATTTCACACAAATGTTCTGATCTGATCGTTTCTCCACAGATTTTAACCAGCTAGCAAGGAGGAGGTTTTCTCTTATCTAGCATTAATTTTTAAAGCCAGATATTCAAAATGAAGTCCAAATTGGACAGAGGAGGTATAGTAGGAGCAGTTTTTTTAGATTTGAAAAGAGCCTTCGACACTGTCAATCATGACATACTCGTCCAGAAATTGTCTTGTTTTAACTTCTCAACCAGTGCTACTGATTGGATAAGGTCTTACCTAGCAAACAGAGTTCAGTGTGTGAGAGTTAATGGTGAGACGTCTACACCATTGAGGAATGCATTGGGTGTACCCCAGGGATCTGTCCTGGGCCCTATTCTGTTCAGCATTTACATAAATGACCTGCCATCAGTGTGCACTGGATGTGAGGTGCAGATGTATGCTGATGATACAGTCATATATGTCCATGCAGAAACTAAAGCCCAAGCTGCTGCTAAGCTTAATGATACGTGTACATAATTGGCTTGCTTGCTCACAGCTGTATCTCAATGTTAAGAAGACAGTTTGTATGTTCTTTAGCAAAAGGAACATTTTATCTCATTGTGACCCCACTGTCTGTGTGTCTGGGGAGGGCATTCAAACAGTTACGCGGTTTAAATACCTGGGCATTATTCTTGACTCTACTTTATCATTTAAACATCAAGTGAAAAGGGTGGTGCAAATTACTAAATACAATTTAGCAAATTTTAGGTATGTAAGAAACTGTTTAACAACACCTGTGGCAAAGGTATATATTAGGGCTGCACGATATTAGGAAAACCTGCGATATGCGATAACAGTGCTTAATATTGCGATATCGATATTACTTGCGATAAATGAACAAATACTTACATCTGCAGTTTTTGTATATATACTTTAGATACACCACTCCATCCTCTATCATTAATATTAATACAGTAACAAAATGAAATCATGCAAGTTCACATTACATTTCTAGAGCCCAGTATATAGATCTTTATGGTTGCGTTGGAGGTGACAACAGAGATTTGTCGTGTTTCCCCTCATGGTTGCCACGGGTGTTTGGCATGTCTTGCAAAGTACTTGTGTTTGTTGAACACAAGTACTTTGAAATAATAGTTATGCTGTTTGAATTATGAGTTCTTTCTTGGTAACATTTTCCGCACATGTCTTACCCTCAGTCATTGCGATGCTCTCTAAGCTAACTCAGGTGTTTGCTAGCCATCCAAATGAAGTGCCGTCCACCTAGGCACCAAGGCATTTAACCTATAAGAACCCAACCGATTGGCCAAATGGGTGAAGGGCTCTATTTGATTTGTCAAAAACTTCATGCTTCCATTTGATTGACAAAATGCATTATGTGTAGCAAAAATCTGAGATTACCATTAATTGCGATATTTTTCTGTTCTTTGCTATATGCCTATTGCGCATGCTGATATTGCGATGACGATAAATTTTCGATATATTGTGCAGCCCTAGTATATATGAACACTATGATTTTCCCTCACCTAACATATTGTGTTACAAGCTGGACCCAGGTGTGTAGTACAACATTAAGGCCGATCTTATCACTTCACAAACAGGCACTTAAAGTCTTGGACAAATATCCAACCTCTATCATCACTGTAATGTCCTTAATAAATATAACTTACTTAGTTGGGAAAATATCCTAAAATACAGTGATGCATGTTTAATTTTTAAGATTATCAATGGGAAGGCTCCCCCACCACTTTGCACTTTTATACAGCAGAAATCATCTAGCAGCAGAACCACTCGGTCTGCATTAAGAGGGGACTGTGATATCCCTCATAGGTCTAGTTCCTTTGGTCAGTTGTGCTTTTCTGTGAGAGCCCCTAAGCTATGGAATCAATTACCAGTGGACATTAGAAACTACTTCATATCACACATTCACATTCCGTCTCAAAAACTGGCTTTTAAGCACACAAAAATGTGAACACCTCTCGTAATAATCATTTTATGTTTGTTTTAGACTTTATTGTGTAATCCTATTAGAGATATGAGAGGTTGATGGATATATAGCTACTTTGGATTTTTTAATGAGTGTATGGTTAATGAATAGATGTTTTTATGTTTTAATGGAATAAGTGCAATGGCATTGTGTTTTTATTGTTGTATATTCATTTCTTGTGCTACTTATTATGCTTATTTTATATGTTCTTTCTTTCTTTCTTTCTTTTTAGCCGTTATGTACTTAGTATAACATCTTGCCAATGGACTACAGTTGAAAATTAGCCTGCTGGCTAACACTGGCACATTTACAGAAATGTCAATTAATGTGCACTGTCCTTAAATAAATAAATGAAATGAAATTGCACAATTACAGAACAGATGCATCCTCAGGATGCTGCACACACAAGACCTCAGTGGAAACACATTTAACATGTGCTATTGCTGCCTGCTGCTAACTCATCTCTGCTGTGTTTTCATTCAACTCAAAGTCCCACCTCCAGCTATTTTACAAAGAGCAATTGTGGAAAATTGGAGTCAGACCTTTTTTTTTAGAATAAAACACCCCTTCATTTAATCCAGCAAGCATTTTCGCTGGTTATTATTCAGCTAATGAGTCTAGCAGCAGAAATCTGAGGTGAAAACAAGACTTTTAATGCGAGAAAATAAATCATCTCAGAGGTTGGTGAGACACAAAGAGCATCTCCAGGAGGATGCTGACTAGAAGAGCAGAAACGAGGGCAACGTCAGCCTGAAACAGACAGAAAGTTACAGTTAGGAGTGAAAACTGCTCAACATTTTACAATAAGGGTCCCTTTATTAATGTTACTTTGTGCATTATTAAGCAATAATAAACTATTAAATAAAAGTATTAACAACAGCTTAATATTATTGTTAGTCTTTGTCCTAATCTTAAGGACACTTAAAGGTGTCCTAGAATGCAATTAATCAACAATCTGAAACAGAGCGTTGAGCCTCCAAAAAGCATAAGAAATTTTTTTTTGGCTTTCATCTGTCCCAGGAGCCCTGATACAGGCCATTCTAAACCCCCTTACTCAGGCCTTCAGTGAAAAGAGCTGTTTACCCCTCCCACTCAGCCAGGATATGCTGATTGGTTGGTTTCAGGCCTCAGACACATGCAGGTTTGAGGAGGCGTGGCTCCCCGTAATGACGTGTTAAGGGAGGCTTTCTCAGAACAGGAGGTTTTCTCTCGCCTTTTTCAACTTTCTTTACATAAAAAGTAGGTCACACACGGCTTTGACTTTTTGGCATGCTACTGTTGACCACCCAAGCTGTCTTATTCAACAACAACAAGGAAAATGTTGGTTTACATTCTAGGTCCCCTTTAATAGTTAATTTCTGAAAAATATTTGCAACTGTAGTCACAGAAACATCTAGCTAGCCTAGTGAACTAGACCAAATTCTTGCCTTGCAAAGTTTATATATTCACATATATAGGCTGGCTTGCCAGGCTAACATCTAGCTGCTTGGAGATGGTCTTCTAGCCTTCACCTTTAACATGCTTGTCTATAATTTTCTTTCTAATCTCCTGAGACAACTCTTTCCTTCACTTCCTCTGGTCCATGTTGAGTGTGGTACACACCATGATGTCACCAAACAACAGTGACTACCTGGAGCCCTATAGGCCCACTGACTGATTACAAGATTGTATACACCTGTGATGCTAATTAGTGGACACACCTTGAATTAACATGTCCCTTTGGTCACATTATTTTCAGTCATTTCTAGGAGTACCATTTTTGTCCAGACCTGTTCCATGCGTAATTCAATCCCTGCCAAAAACAAAAGTACTGTAATGCTCGTAACGCATGAAAAAAACGATTGGCGGGAAGCCCTTGAACGCATCATGCGTGCAGTTCACGGACCGCCCAGAAAGGCGGACACGTTAGCATTCCACGCAGGCAGCGGGCAGCGACTGACAGTTTCTCCAACCAGTGTGACGCTTTGTTGATAGTCGAAGCTCGCTGTTGAACTTTGTCTCATTGGACCGTGTTTGTTCCTCCTGGCTGGAAGATCTTGCACCTTGTTCGACGTGTCGTCCCCCTGCTGCCGTGCTGGAGTTGAGTTTTTTTAAGGAACTGTGTCAAGTCCGTTCAGAGAGCTCTTGTTGTTGTGCAGCTCTTTTTGCACAACAATGCTCTCGGCCCTGCATGCTCTCTGATCTGAAACGGCGTGTTTATCAAAGCTTCTGGTGAGTGGAAGTTGTTTTTTGATGCTTGATGCGCCACGTCCTCTTTAAAAACACGTTATCTCCGTGTTTATTATTTGAAAGTTGCTTTTAAAGCTGCTGCTCGTATTTCTGCTGCGGTCTCGTGCGCGTTTAGCCCAAACACTCAAGTCCTTTGTTTATCTTGTAAGCATGGGGACATTTAGTGGTGGTGTGTGACACTTGTGCGTTTTTCCTGGTGCACAGGCAGAGCTGAAGCTGTTCTGGGTCAGTCTCATCTGGGAAACATGACAGGTGACTGTGTGGTCTGGAGAGGTCTGAGCTGGGTGAAACAGGCAGCCAGCAGAGCCCCAACAGGCAGCCTGCTACACCATCAGCCCCCTGGATCAGCAAGGGTGAGAAGTTAGTGGTTGGGCCATCTGCAGACTGGGCTCATGTTTCTCTCAGTCGTGCAACACAAAGACATATTATCTGTGCTTCTGTCACCATCAGCAGCACAAAGGTGGTGATTAGCTTTATCAGGCAAATGCTGCAGGGGTCAAAAACAGCAGGAGAGGAGCTCAAAACTTGCAATGGAAGCATTGCATATAGCTTTTTAAAAAACGTGTTGTTGGTAACCTAATCAAGGTCAGTTTTAGCTCCTGTTGTCCTTGACTCTTTGTAGTGCAGGCCTCATGGGGCCCCACTATGCAATCTAATATAGGGCCTCTTTGACCCAACTGTGTGAGGTGGTCTTTTACCAGAAAACATGAACAGGTCTCTGCAGAACTTGTAAATTACCTGGATTTACAAGTTCTGGCTTCTCACATTTAAATATTTGGGGTTTTTTAATTGGAAAACAGCTGTCTGTGAGGTTACATTAACTGGAACAAGAGTTTAATGACATTATTTTTTCCCCAGATTTACATGGTCAGTAACCTTTGACCTTAATGTTACAGAAACGAGTCTCATCCTCCCCTACGGTAAATTGGCTTCTGGTAGAATCAGAAAGATTTTGCTTATATTTTAAATTTTCGTTCATTTTCAGATTGTTTTGTTGTTTATTTTTGGTCAAAATTATTGGCATCACTTGAATGTAAGAAGCAGAAATTCTAATGTATACAAAAATGCATCCCTAACTAAAATTTATGCATAAGTAATGTGTTCCATTCTTCTCTATTTAAATGCAGAACCTTTGGAAACGGCATCTTTTCTCTCTTTAAATACAGATTCCATGTTTTTAATCCACACTTGTTAAAATAAAAACTATTTATTGTTCTGACACTTGTGCATGACTGGTTTGTTATTCAGATGGAGCATTGCGTCCACAGACTCACATCAGTGCAGCTTCACAGATACTCAACGATGAGCGCTTGCATCAGCTTCTCCAGAGGTTTAAACGGCAGTCAGGGGTCGGTCGGCAGAAGGTTTGGTGCTGAACATGTAGAGAACCACAGGAAGTGGCCGTGCCAGCTGTTCTCTGGTCAGATGCGCCAGTTTAACCAGGACGGCTCCACGGTGGGCCGGCTGACGTCGGAGGATATCGAGAAAGCAAGAAGAGCCAAAAAAATTGAAGCCAAGCAGTATAAACAATCGGTAACGTCTCTTTTTTTATTAGTGTAGAGATTATATTCACCAAATATCAGATTGTTAGATTATTGTTTTGATTGTAGCTCAGCGACTGTTCCAGAGAGAGGAAGGTGCCCGTCACACGGATAGGGCGGCTGGTGAATTTTGGAGGTAAATGTTTGTTTATTTTGTTTTTTAGGTGGCAGTTTAGTGACGTTAAACACAATTTCTTCCTGTAAATGTAACAAGACTGTAGGTGTAAAACCCAATAATAATCCACGGCAGAGAGAACATAAACAAGCCCTAATAAACACTCACTGTCCACTTTACTGGTGGGTTTCCGTCACACTCTTATAGTAGTACACTGTTTTGTAGTGCTGTCATGAGATAAAATTTTTTTGATTAATTAACTTAATTAATAGATTAATTGACCTGTAATTAATTAATCTAATTAATCTCTTTTTTAATCTCACCTACTAATGGCTGAGAAAATCCCTCACTTTGATTTTTTTTTAATTTAAATTCAAAAATAGTGCACTAAATGTGGCTGTAATTAATTAATCTCAGTTAATCTCATAATTTGACACCTCTACTGTTTTGTAACCTATCATATTTTCTGGTAATTTATTATTTTTCTAAGAATTGATTCAAAATCAGTGACCTGGAATCCAAAAGTTGTTTATGAGATCAAAATAATAGAAAACGGTTAGCATTTATTAGAGATCTTGTTATTCCTGGCAAAAGCTGAGCAAGCAAGTTGTGCAAAGGAATTCAGCAGAGCTGGCACTTCCTCCAGAGCTGCAAAGGCTCATGGGAGAATGGAACAGGTCAGTGTGCAGGATGGCACTGTGGTGGAGTTTGTGATTAGGCCAAAACAAATTTCTATTTATTCATTCTTAATTTCACTCGGTGAAAGTTTAGGGCTATTTTTTTTATGAATTTAGTCCTTTTGGGTTGATCTTGTGGTCTGACTCAGCAGTTTTGTGGATGTGCTGACTCATTCCCTCCCAACACAAGTATCAGTAGATGAGGAAAAGTTTCCAGGACGTGTGTGAGGATCTAACTATCCTAGAACGTGCTCACAGTCACACTTTGTTCTGACCTTTATTCACCCCTGAACCCAGAAGGACTCAAGAAAATAAGCTCAATGAATACCTTAAATATTCCTGCTTATGTCTGAATGTTCCTTTTTTCAGGGCTGGCATTTGGACTCGGACTTGGAGCGCTCGCAGAAGTGGCGAAGAACAGTTTAAAACCCAAACAACAAGGTAAAAAGATGCAGGTGTTTGATTCAGTAGGTCTGAGTGCAGGTGATGATTAGTAAGACTGAAGGGAAGTTGTTGTTTTTGCTGTGGAACAACATAAATGCACCAAAGCTGAAGTAGATGTGAAGGAAAATAAGACATAGTAATGCATCTTGACCAAGTAAAGCAGACGACATGTATGATCGTATTCTGGACACGATGTTCCTTCTGATCGAGTCCCAGTTCTGACCAGACTGACGTGTTTACTGATAAACTCTGAGCAGGTAGAAATACTTTCTGTCTCTATCTGGGGTCAGACATTCCTGCTGCTGCTGCCACGTCTCGTTTTCCAGGAACGTTGATTTTCTCAACAACTTTCTTTTTGTTAAAATAAAAAAAAAAACAAGCTGGGTCCTCCAGTGTCCCTCCTTGGGTTGGTAATAAAAGTCAGTAAAGTTAAGTCTTGCCTTGACATGTGCAGACCATTGGCTGTTCATATAATGGACAAACCCTCTGCACCGTCACCTGTAAGTTTCTAAAGAGCCAAATTGAAGCCCAGTGGGCGGTTCCCACCACCGCCATCTTGGCCGTATCACACGTCTCTTCTGGAAAATGCAAAAATGGAGAGGATGAGCAACACACATCAAACTCTGAGCCGATGTAGCCACGAGCTAATTGAGCTGACCAAAACTAACTGAGGTTGGCGGGCGTTTTTAGCCATAAAACCTCAGTTGAGCAACTCTGCTACCCTCTGGCTTCCAGGCTGTAACACTTTTAAGGTGAAGCCCAGGCTGAATCCTTCCCTGGAGCAGGCAGGGGGCTAGCCGCTAGCGCTGACGGGTCATCTGCTACCTGTCAATCAAAAGGACACGCCCCTAAATATTCATAATTTCAAGCTTTAATTACATCTAAAAGGATGAGTAACCAAAAAGATTTGCCCCCATAGAGTTGTCTTGGACCTATTAAACGAAAGATTGAAATGAAAGAATCATTTTGTGAACCTTCTTCATTAAAGGATCTGTTTGTTTTTCTTTTCCATTTTTTTCAGCAAACAAAAAGGCTGTTCTGGACTCCAATCCTTTCCTGTCTGAAGCCAACGCTGAAAGGATCGTTCGAACCCTCTGCAAAGTCCGGGGGGCCGCTCTGAAAATCGGACAGATGCTCAGTATTCAGGGTGAGGAAGACTCTGTTAAACGTTTGGATCTGTTTAAATTACAAAGCTCCACATCAGGGCCCCAGCTCCCAGTTCAGTTGAGCTATTATGGGCTGGAGAGTTTTAACCGACTCAGAGGTCCGTCAGCGTGACACAGCACGCTTGTTTTATCTCCATCCTCATCATACTTCAGTCAAGTGAGTGTCATGTGAGGCTAAAAGAGTCCCTGTTTGAAGGAGATTCCTGAATCCTGCCTCGACTTGTTCCCAGATTCCAGCTAGCATGTCTACCCACTGGCCAGGTGTGGCAGAACTACAAAAATCAGAAATACAGCCGTGCTCGTCCTCACAGTAGAAAAATAGACCCCAGTTAAATAAACATGATTGAAATCTTTCACTTGGCCATTTATTTATTGACGAAAAGCATCCGAATATATCTGTCCGTGGCAAAAGAATGCGACTGTAGTGTAAAGTGCTTTGGAGAATATAAGGATATAAGGACTTTGAATTGGCCATTGGAGTCATTTATTCTTCCTTTACAAGCTTTGTACCAGATGCGTAAGCAGCTTGTAACGTAATAGGTGCGTCCCTCACCTCTCCTGGGGAGGGTAACAATGATCTTTTATTCCCTCCATTAGAACACAACCACTCTCCCTGTGTATCGGGGTAGTCTGAATGCTTCAGAGATGGTTTTATAGCCTTTTCCTGCCTGATGAACATCATCAACCCTTTTCTGAGGTCCTCCGTAATCTCCTGTTTCCACCATGATACGCTCCCTTAACCCTTGCCACACTTTAACTTTTGTAACACCTTTCATCTTGTGCACAAAAACGCGCACAAGAGACCAAAATCTTATTAAAATTATATAATATTTCTTAAGTCCCAACATTTTTTACATTAATTTTTTCATTAAATTCAGTCCTCACAAACCCTAATAAACAATGTGTGCATTTCTGAGATTTAACCCCTTTAATATCAGGTTAATCATTAAAACCTGGACTGGTAAAAAAAAACAGAAAAACTGTAAAAACTCAAAAAAAAAATTGTGTGATATGTCCAGAGGACTTCTTGTGTGGGTGAATTGTCAGAGCCTTGGAGTGTCACAAATGTGCATAAAAATATTTTTTGTTTACTCTTTATTTTTTGTGTAGTGTAAGATTTTCTGAAAAAGTCGCACATTTCATCTTGTGCACAAAAACGTGCAAAAAGAACAAAGCACTATTAAAATCATATAATATTTTGTAAGTCCCAGATTTTTTTCATGAATTTCATCCTTAGCTTCAGTGCTCACAAAACGAAATAAAATATGTGTGTTTCTGAGATTTAACCATTTTAAACATCCGTGCTCTTTAACACAGATGGATAATTTCATATTGGACCATTTTTATCAATAAATTAATGACCAGCTGGGTTCTCTTTAACTACTTTGAGGACTTTCAGGTATTCAAGCAGAAATGTCCAGCACTGCTGTGTGTAGGAAACCATCTTCCCATCTTCATGTTTCACTTTATTGTTTTCTTCTTCTCCTCCACCAGATGACGCTTTCATGAACCCCCAGCTGGCTAAAATCTTCGAGCGCGTTCGTCAGAGTGCTGACTTCATGCCCACTAAGCAGATGATGGTACAGTATGAGCTGAAGTCCTGAATACTAAACACAGCCCCCGGTTCCTTCTACATATCAGATCGTTGTTGTTTTTTCACCCACAGAAAATCATCAACAACGATCTGGGTCCGGACTGGAGGGACCAGCTGGAGTACTTTGAGGAGAAGCCGTTTGCAGCCGCCTCCATCGGTCAAGTGCACTTAGGGAGGCTGAAGGATGGCAGAGAAGTGGCCATGAAGATTCAGGTGAGCACAGAACAAAAACAACCTTCAGCTTTGTCGTAATCTAAGAAACTCAAGAGAACAAACCCGATGTTCCCACCAGTACCCTGGAATTGCCAAAAGCATCAACAGTGACGTTCGTAACATTATGACGGCTCTGAGTTTAAGCAACGCTCTGCCTCAAGGTAAAACCTCTGCAGCTTTTTATCGTTTCTCTGATAACGACGGCTATTGTGTGGCTGAATCACCTGTGCTAATGTCTATATGCTAACCTCCCAGCGTGATTTTCTGCTCTTGTTTTTGAATCCTTTTATTGCAGGTTTGTTCCCGGAGCATCTGATTGAGGTCATGAGTCATGAACTGGCCCTGGAGTGTGATTACATAAGAGAGGCTAAATGTGCCAGAAAGTTTCAGTAAGTTCTTTCTTCCTACAACACGGGCTACGGAGGGTTCCAGGTTTACGTTTTAGGTTCAGAAGCTTGTCTGAGGCTTGTTCCCATCTGTCCTGGTGGTTCTTACAATATTTATTATTTATTACTGATTTATTCTACGTTTGGTTTATGCTGCAGCTTTTCCTGGTCAGAGCTACCAAACAGGAACATTAGCATTAGCTGACCCCTCCACTACAGCAGGATATTGTGTGTTTAGAGGTATAAAAGTTACTTTTTACGCTCCAAGAACCATTATTTTATGGTCTTTAACTTATTTATCTACAGTGATTAAGTTTTACAATCAAACAATCTGATAAATCTATGATGCCTGATTCAGAATCGAGCAGCATTTGTTCTGTTTGTGTTGCTTTTTCTAGATCAGGCCTCCTGCTCAGCAGCTTGGAGAACTGAAACCTATGAACCATGATGAATTAGGTGGCGTTTGCAGGTTTTGCAGGGATGTAAATTGTGGCAGAATTTTATGGAAGTATGAAATTATTCCCACATTGTCCCAAACCTTCCAAATTTGTTGATAAGGTTTGAAGGCGTCCTTCCTCTGAAGGAGGACTCTAGCTGTGTTTTTATAATCCAGGAGGCTCTTATGTTGGTGGAAATGCTGAAGTAATTAGCTGCAGAGGAGAGAGGTCTCCCTGGGGAGGTGGTGCAGAGCTCAAACTGGAGTCCATGTTGGGTTAAGATGGATTGCTCCAAATGAACAACCTCGCTCTGCAGCTACAAGCCGTTTTAACGCTCTTTGTTCTTGTTGGCAAGAAGCCAAACAGAGAAAAAATCTACATATTTGGAGCTTTTCACTAACAAGTTTTCTTGTGTGTCAGAGAGCTGCTGAAGGACCACCCTTTCTTCTACGTGCCTGACGTGATCGACGAGCTGAGCAGCGAGCGCGTCTTCACCACAACGCTGGTGTCCGGTTTCCCTCTGGACCGGGCCACGGATCTCTCCCAGGAGCTCAGGAATGAGGTAGGACTGGAGCCCGCTGAACCACCGTCACGCTTCTGCAGAAAGGAGACGTCTGAACGTTTCACGTTACTCATTTTGTCTCCCTCCTCCTGCCAGATCTGTGAGCAGATCCTAATTTTGTGCCTGAGAGAACTTTTTGAGTTCAGATTCATGCAAACTGACCCGAACTGGTCCAACTTCTTCTATGATCCACAAATTCACAAGGTCGGTTTAAATCAAAACAATAACACAATAAGTGAGACTTCGTCCTCTCACTGGGATGTGGTTTGTTGTCGTGTCTTCAGGTTGCCCTGTTGGACTTTGGAGCCACGCGAGAGTTTGACAAGAGTTTCACTGACGCCTACATCGAGGTGAGCAGCTGTAGAGTTACAGCAGGCTGCAGGATCTGGGACTTTTGAATCACAAAATCCAGATTTCTAATTAAAAGAAGCAACTCTTCTAATGAAAATATATAAAGTTTAAAAAGGGAAGCAACATAAAAACTTCTTCAAAATTAAACAAGTTTTCCTGCAGAGTTTTGTGGAAAACCTCACCCACGCAGATCCTCTCTAAGTCGGCCTCTTAAACATATATTTGAAAGTTTTTTACATGAACTGTTGTAATCACAGTTTCCTGTTTTTGTTGCTTGTGGACTAGAAGAGTAGAGTCTCGTGTTGAAGACATTTCCAGCTTCCTTCTTTAGGTCATGATGAGGTTTTACATGTTCTCAGCGTGTCTCTGCAGACCATCGTACAGGCGGTGAATTATCCAGCGGTCATGGATGTGACTGGTCAGCGTGATGAACAACGCCGTTCTTTGTTTAGGTCCAGATTAACTGGAATGCAGGATAAGTAGGAACAACCAGACTTGTGATGGAAGCCAGAGTCGTCTGTTTTGACAGTAATTAACTAGTGAAGGAGTCTGCTCTGGTGTCGCCCCTCTCATCTGCTCTGACTGGTTGGTATAAACAAGTCTTTCTGTTATTTATCCAGCTTTCTCAATAATTAGATTCAGCAGGTTGCAGCACAACGTCCTCTGACTTGAAAATATTTGGAGAAAAATAGTTCATCAGGTGAAGTTTAGCACCATCAGCTGCTCTTTAAATGTGTGGAACACTGAATAAACATTTTTAATGGGGTCTTTTTATTATTTTTTAACAACAATAATAAGAAGAAAATAATTTAAACAGACCAAACAACACCAAAAAAAAAACATTACCACCCACCCCGCTACACTGGATCAAACTCAAAGAAGAAAATGGACATAAAACAGATTTCAAAGTAACACTCAAACAAAATACAAGCATGGAGCCCCACTCTGATGTGGCTCACTTCTACTTCCTGAAACTGGTGCACCGGAGCTTTGTTTCCCCAGAGTATAACTTATAAGGCATTCATTCCTACTAGAGACCACTGCAGATGTAAACTAAACTAAAAACTACTGAAACCATGGATTAAATGAGTGATCCACACCTTTAACAGCAGTGGTTAGCAGCAGAATTAAAAGTAAATAAAGCTTTGAAACTTAATTAATGCGAGTTTGTTTACAAATGAAACCCGATCCTTCCTCCTGTGGGCCTTTTTTTCTGTTGGCTCATGACGTTTTGATCACATTCCTTAAAGCGGCTGTCTGGAGTATTTCTTTTATCTGATGGCACCATCTAGTGGCTCACAAGCGTATCACACCGAGTCAGTAGGTTCGGTAATTTAAGATGGCGACTACACGTTTCTTGTTTATGAATGTGCTCCTGTAGCCGACAAACAGAGCTAAAACACGTTGTTTTACAATTATTATTCTCATGTCATGTTGTGTTTTTATATATTTATATTTTAAAGACTTACTTGTCGGTGAAAAGTTCATCAGCGCTGCATCAGCCGAGGTACTTCCTTAAATATGGAGCACGTAAGCGGTAGTCTAACGCTATTGGTTAGTTCTAACCGGTGCTCAGTTTTCTATTGCATGGAGCTCTACGGGGCGGGCTTAGCAAAAAAAAAAAGACATATTGCTTACATTATATCTCAGTTCATGATAAGACGATCACTTTTACAGATTTCTGAAAAATCATACATAATTCCTAAAAGGGGAAAACTCCGGATAGCCGCTTTAAAGTGTGGATTAATGTGAGGATCCGTCTCAAATCTACGTTTTGAGTTCTGGAAAATGAAATCCTAATATTAACGTTGTATTCCTTTTTAAATCATCGATCTTTGTTGAAACGTCTCAGCAGAGGTGAATACAGCTGAGAATTAAAAAGGGAATTAACTCGTTTTGAATTCTGGGATTCTGAGTCATGATTATAAACTTACAATAAGAGATGATCAGATCAAAGTGATTTTCTTCCTTTTATAACAAACTGTTTGAAGTTCTTTCTGGTTTTGTGTTTTTCTCCCATCAGGTCATCAAGGCAGCTGCAGATCAGGACCGTGAAGGAGTCCTGGTCAGATCCAGAGACATGAAGTTCCTCACAGGGTTTGAATCAAAGGTAACAAACAAAAACAGACTAGAGATCAGAGCTGCTCCCAGGCTGGCATCAAAAATCTGATCACAATTTGGGATTTATTGACCTCTAGTGGTCCACAGATTGAATTACAGCAACCTTCCTACTTTCTGCCTTCTTTTAAATTTTCATTTCAAATAAAAAAAAGATTCAGTCTTGATCACATCAACCTGTTTTCCTGTCAGAGAGCTCACATTGTCGCCTTATTCTGTTCATTTAGTTCTTTTCAAATAATTTAATTGTTAGAGTTCAAATGTTTGACCTGATCAGACCAGATCAGTGAAAACAGGAACTCTGTGAAACTTTTACTTCCAGAAACCCGTTTAAGGAAGTGGTTAGGGTGTAAAAAGCTACGCTTCATTTAACCTGTGCTCCTTTTTATTGCAGTCCCCTCAGAGGAGCTCTTATCAAAGGTTTTAATAGATTTTATTAGGGCTGATCGAGGATATGGGATCATAGGAAATGATCGAGTTGTGATTTTTCTGGCAGAAATTATGATTTCAATTTGATTTCCAATAAAGGAAAAAAGGTCCCGCCCAACAGATCCTGGGTCAGATTCAGCCTCAGCACGTGTTTGTAGGAACCTCACGTTCTCACCGAGGTCTAAGTTGTGGTTCCTGTTTCTGTCTGTGGATGACCTCTGCTCCTCTATCTGAGGATCTCTGATCAGAATCCAGCGACTCTGCAGCTCTACGTACGTTTTAAGGTTTTAAACTAACGGTCTTATTCACTCGCTCTGCTCTGCTACAAGGCGATGGAGAACGCCCACGTGGATGCAGTGATGATCCTCGGAGAGGCCTTCTCCTCAAAGGTGGCCTTCGACTTCGGGGCGCAGAGCACCACCGAGCGCATCCACCAGCTGATCCCGGTGATGCTGAGGGAGCGGCTGACGCCTCCGCCGGAGGAAACCTACTCCCTCCACAGGAAGATGGGTGGCTCCTTCCTCATCTGCTCCAAACTAAAAGCTAAAATTCCCTGTAAGAGCATGTTCCAGGAGGCCTACAGGAACTACCAGAAAACCCTGGACTCCAGACAGTGAAGGACAAACAGGCTCAGGGCAACTTGACCCGAAACACTCCTGATGACTAGTTTAGTTTCTTAGAGGTCTGCTCTGACTCAGCTGACCTGAGAGAACGAAAACTGCATCGGATCATTTGCCAGTTAAGACCTCTTTAGTATTTACTCTCTGTAACGAGTAAATACTAAGTCCATGTTATTTGTACTGTACTCCCGTATCGTTATGTGCCTGTAGAGTCCGAGGGACAACTGAAAACGTGGATTGTGCCAAAAAAAATTCATGTTACTCAAACGTTAAGAAATTTTGCCAAATTGCTAAATCTCTAAAAAGCACCGACATGAATGACCAGATCAGATTCTGAATGTATGGAGACGATTAGACGCGGATTATCCATCCGGCTTTAGTTTAAAGTTCTATCTGTGTGATTAAACCCAAAGCTTAAAGAGTGATTATAAAGCCTTAATGTGGCTCTAATTTGTAGTTAAACATCTGGTTTGTTTCAAAGAAACAAGTGAAAAAGAAAATTGTTACAACAATTGTTCTCAATGACCCGCTCTAAGTGGGTGGCGGCGGATTCCTCTGCCTTTATGTCCCTTATTGCTTATTTCTACTCTAGAGGGGTTTTAACCTGCAGCCGTTGTGCAGCAGGTGAAACTAATAGGAAAATATAATCAAATGAAATAGTTATTTTGCTTCTCAGTGGCACCCTTAGCATTATGAAGAGATTTAGTTTGTTTTTTTTTGTCTTAATTTTGCACCATGGAGGTGCAGCAGAGCCTCTGCGGCTCTGGAACATATCACTTGTGTCGGATCAGACTGAAGCAAGGAGGTACGGGAGTCCACAAACCTTTTTTTGCACCAGTTTCTTTTTTAAAAGATACCTGCCGTCCAACTCTGAAGACTAAAAGCTGTTACATCTGCCAAAAACAACAAAACTCCAAAGGGCTTAAATAAATGTGTGAATTGTTTTGTAATGATTTCATTTTTAATAAATTTATAGAAAGAAATATATTTTCAGCTTGTAATTATTTATCAGATTTATTTGAATCTACATTTAAACAACATAAGGTTGAATATGGAGGCTTTCAGCCCAGCCCCACCACTAATGGAACTCATGGATGCTCCATGGGAAGTCTGGAGAAACCAAAGTGCTCTCAGGAGCTGGCGAGGTCTGAGTCTGGATTTAGGTGTTAAGACGATTACAAGTCAACTCCTGCAGCATTTGCTCTCTTCTGTTTAAAAGACGTATTTTTTAAAAATTCCTCTGAAAACCTTTTTTTTAATGACTCTGATTTGGTCCCACCTCTGGTCCGTGGAACACAAGCAAGTTATCCACCTCCATGATCAATCTCAGCATCTTCTCTCTTTGGGGTCGCCATGGCGATTCATCTGTCTCCTTTTAGTCTCCTTCCAGCACAATCTGAGTTCTTTTCAGTCTCCGACATGGATCGTCCACACCGGCGACATTGTCACTGAAATCTGAATCCCCCCCCCCCACTGGACCGGTCCCAACTGAGACAAAATCTACAATAAACACCTAGATCAGAATATCAAACCAGGCTAGGATTATATACCTCATCGGAGGCTGAATCCCGTGATGCCTGGAAACCCACCTGCTGTGTTATCTGTCAGAGGGGGAGCGCCGCAGAAGCCAGTAGCAACAAGGAAACCCAACAAGATCTGGATATTTTCACCAGAGTTTATTACATCACACCATCAGGAACGCTGCTTTTGTTCCACATGAATCATTTTATCAAATTTAAAACGTGAAAAGAACATTTTTGGGAATTTTGAATAAAATAAAAATATATAAAACTTGTTTTCTTAGTTTTTAGATAAAACGGGACACGCCCACATAGAAACGCTGTTAAAACCTTTGGCGTGTGTGATTCATGGCACTTTTTAAATACATTAAATGCTAAGGTAAGATTGTCTAAATATTATATAAACATGATTCCAGATTTGTTCAAAATACATTCAAATGAGGCAGGAAAATCAAATATACATAAAACCAAATAAAAACATGAAACTGGATTTACATAAAAATATCAGTAAAATAAAAGATGTTATTGATGCTTCTGGATCCCATCAGCAGAAATCTGCAAAAACTGATCATTAAATCAGAATGTTAAGCAATGAACAGGAAAAGGCCTAACTGGCAACCAAACTAGCACCAGACGAATGTTCAGTGAGCTAAAACACTAGAAACCGCTCCGGTGTTTAACAGAGATAAACTTATCTGTGTGCCGCCTCCGTGTGGAGACGGTTAGATTAGTAGAAAGATGGCCGCTCACCGCCTCACAAACGCATTTGATCTGGTCGGCTTCTTGTTTAATGTAAAAAAATACATAAACTTCTCATTTCAACTCATTCCTCTGATTATAGCCACATTTTTACTCCTCCATCCTCCTTGGACTCCCCCTGGAGACAAGACAAGGTCATACCAGCTTCTACCTCCCTGAGATAAGACCAGCCCAAATGATGCGTTCAAGGCCACTACGGTAATCTGCACAAAGCATTTAGGATTATAGGAGGTTGCTGAGCCACAAAATTAAAAAATAAACTGTATTTTATGCTAGTTTCATCAACTTAAAAATCTCTATAACCCGTTACAGAATAAGTGGAAAAAACAAAATAAAGCATTAATTCAAAAGCTGATTTAGAATATTTAGCATCAATCCAACACCCATCTTAAATCTACAGTATTTTACTGTCAACCCAACATCAGTCTCACATAATCTGAACCTGGATCAGATCATTATAAATAAATATTTATGATTCCTGGACCAGGTTCTCAAACTGGAGTGGCAACTTCTGAACCTTGAGTACTAACGTGAGTTTAAAGTGCACAACAAAAACATCTATTCAGGAGTTCAGTGGCTTTGATCCACGTGGCTAATCATTAGTCTCGGCTGTACCGTGCTTCCCAAATACCTAAATTATCTATTTCTATATATATTTTATATATATTTATAACAAAAGTTGTTGCATTAAACAAAAAGTGGTGACACCTGTAGAAGATCCTGATTGGAATGTTTTCTGTGTGAACATCTTAATAATAAAAGATGCTCAACCACAGAGACCCACGTTCTCATGAATGAATCTCATGATGTTGTCATGAATCAGCTGCTGATGAAGTCTTATGATAAAGTCCTAAACCTGGATCTTTAACGTCTGACGAGCCCTCGCCCCGTTCCAGACTCACTCGTGGATTCCTTTGGTCATTCTGCAGCTGACGGCGTCGTGTTTTTCTCTCCGGAGCCCGAGGTCCCATTGGATGTATGAGGCTGGATCACAATTGGTGCATTCTGACCTAAAGGAGGATAGTAAACGAGGAAGAGTTTAAAAAAATTAATTAAAACACAGTTTTTTTAAATTCTACATGAAAACACCAAGCTTGTCGGTTTAACAGAATCACTGCTTATTCACTTTTGAGCCAAGTAAAATAACTCAAAACCAACTGTATGGAAAGCAAAAGACATGGAAGACACAAAAACAATGTAAAAAAGTACGGTTGAGAAATTATTGAACCAAAACAGGAAGTTTATTAATGCAAAGCTGCTAGATATTTGACAGCTGCTGATCCAGAATGGTGGTTAGTAGTCGACAGAGGAAAAATAGAAATAAAATCTGTGATTTTAAAGGAACACACAAAAAAAAAAAAAAAAACTAAAATAGGTTGTGAATGTTCTGAAGGAGACATATTATGACTTTCATAAGTTATAATAGTGCTATGGTCTAAACAAAATATGTTTATGAAGTTATTTGCACTAAATCCCTCTCAAAGTGATTTCAGCAGTTTTATTATTGATATTTTCAGTACCTTCCAGAATGAGCCGTTTCAGGGCTCTGTCTCTTTAAGAAAACGAGTTGGAGCTGGCCACGCCCACCCCGCTGAGAAGCTCTGATAAGTGGGAGAAGCTTGGAGTAAGCCACTGTTCCTCCAGCAGCAGCTTTACTAAAGGTGAGAGGTGGTTCTATTCAAATTTCCTCATTTGTGACATCACAAACGGGGACTTTTTGAAACGGCTTGTTTTAGGCACATAATTCATAAAGCCAAACGCTGACAGAAAACAGATGGATGGATTTTTTTCACGTTTGGGGCATTTATAGAGGCAGTGGAGACCCGACATGGCAGCACAGAAGGATGCAAAGGTGAGTTTTGCGTAATATATTCATGTTTAATGCTTTTATTAGAGTGTTAGATTATTACGAAACACAGCTTAAGCCAGCCTTTCCACTGGATACGTTAGCATCACTTTGCATAAGCGCCGCTTAGCGTAAGAGCCGCTTAGCGTAAGAGCCGTTTAGCGTAAGAGCCGTTTAGCGTAAGCACAGCTTTGCGTAAGTACTGCTTTGCGTAAGCGCAGCTTTGCGTAAGTGCCGCTTTTCGTAAGCGGCGCGTAAAGTAATAGACACATTTTACCCATGAGCTTCCTTCCCACCGCGAGCATTTCAGATGCAAAATGGCAACAAATGCATTCCACACAGCGGGTCCTATGAGGTCTTGAAATAATCCAAGAATTGCAACACCACTCGTGTTTTCTGAAGTTCACGCAATAACAAGCGAGAAGAAAGACGACTGCATGTATCCAAAAAAGGTCTGTCATTTATTTTCTGTTCTGTTCACATCGGCTACGAAAGTTTCACAGGAAATCACTTTTTACTGGTTAAGCACCAGGAAATCTACATGTGACTTATTTTGAAAGTTTCTGGATGTTTTACACAGCTTTTGTGTTTGACTTCCTGTCTGGAACGATCTGAACTTCTGAGCTTGACGTGTTCAGGAAGCGCAGCGCGTAAAAAATAGACTTGAAGCATAAGCAATGCGTACCTACGTTTCTGGGACGCTTCCAAAACGCTTCGAGGTCGTTGGAAACACACCCATTAATTCTAACAGCAGCTAAATGCTGCTTACTACGTTTCGGACGTTACGCAATGCTTACATGTCTGGTGGAAAGGCCCGGTTAAAAGGAGTCAGGCAGGCTAAGCAGCATAGAGTAGTGACCATCGTTACATGAAGAGGAAATACGTTTACCTGAAGCCTCAGCAGGACTCGGCTCTATAACTATTACACGGTCTGCTGTAAAACAGAATTTAACATTAAGGAAATCCAAACGTCCCATGAAAAGCCATTTACTCCTCTAAATACCTAAAGTGGTTTAAAAACAAGAGTTTTAGGACATACAGGAAAAAAATACCTGGACCAATTATATAGGGTTCAGATTCAACCAATTATGGTCAGAGAAAAAGCCTTTGAAGGTGCGGAACCCTGAAAAACCATTTGTAAATTTTTTTCCGATTATAATCAGTCACTCTGAGTTTAACATACAGGCTGAACATGAAAATAGTGTGACTCGCGACGGGGAAGGCTGTTGTTGGCTTAGCGTCCAGGAAACAGCAGAGAGCATCTTGGCTAGTAGAAGCTAACCATTAGCATTAGCAACTCCACCACACAGCAGAACTCCTTCAGGCTTGTGTTATTTGTGGAGATAAAAGATCAAAGTTGTAGAGCAAACAGAGTCAGTGGTAGTGTCGTGTTGCTGTTAGCCAATCAGAGACGAGATGTTAAAATATCAGGAAATAAGACTCCAAATCCTGTCGCCTGAAGCTCAGCGCTGATGTGGCTCGCTTCTACTTCCTGAAACTGGTGCACCAGAGCTTTGTTTCCCCAGAGTATAACTTATAAGGCATTTATTCCTACTAGAGATCACTGCAGATGTATTGGTTAAATGAGTGATCCACTTCTTATACAAAATTGATCTATTAGGCCACAACTACCTAGAATAAAATAACAAACCCCAGAAAAGACTGAAAATTCTGTTTCTAAAAGTGGAATTTTCCTCTCGAGAATGTCTCTTATCTTTATTCCACAGGAAGTGACACATAAAATCTTTTTTGCAGCAATTTATCTGAGAACATTCGCAATTCCCACCTCAACAAAGACTCACTGAAACATTAATAAAGGTATCTCTATGAGATTTTGGTTCAGCTGGACAACATCCTTATAACAAAACAGTCTTTTACCTGCTTCTTGGTCTCTGATCTGCTCCTCCAGATCATCAGGGTCCATGTAAGCAAAGGGCTCCTCATCCTCTGCCTTTTTGCACTTTCCACAGCAAAAACAGCAGCAGCAGAAACAGCAGCAGCAGGTGAAAATAGTGCAGCACACAACAAGAGCCTAAAGGAAACAAACATTAACAGAATTTAAGACAAACAGGCTTGTGAACAAAAATGTGTAATAAAAAGTAATGCTTTTGACCTTGAACCAGCATTTGGATGCTAGGAAGTAATATTTGACTCCCTCTTCACCAAGTTGCTCGGCTGCATACAGGCCAAAGGATCCGTACTCGTCGTAGACTCTACGTTTATTCTCATCGCAGAGGATGGAGTTAGCATTGTTGAGCTCCTTGAATTTTTCTGCAGCCTCTGGGTTATTTGGGTTTTTATCGGGGTGATGTCTTAAAGCCAATTTCCTGGAGGAAAAAACAGGGATAAAACTATTATTTAAAATATTAACATAAAAACAGTATTATTATTATAATCCAGGGCAAAAAATACCTAAAGCTCCTTGTTGTGTTCATGTTGAATTTTGTTCAAAAAATCAGAACTTTGTTTATTATGATATTTATTATTTAATATTGCTGTCACTAACAAACATTAATGTAAACTGCCAGCCAGGTATTGAAAGCTGACTAGAAAACTAAGTCTAAGCAGCCTGTTTGATACTTGGGTATTAAAGGGTTAAAACTTTCTGTTCATTTTCTTTTGATTATGAATGTAGAAGAGTGGGTTTAGTCACTGTTCTGAGTAAATATTAACACTCATGAGCCATTAAACCTATCTGACCTTCCTGTCAGGAACCTATTTAACTGACTGTGGTTAAACTTCCTGTAACTAGCCTGTGTTCTTTGATCAACCCCACCTTAAACCGAGTTAATGCGTTTTAATGCGCTGCAGGTATAAAACACACCTGTAGGCTCTTTTGATCTCGTCGGGGGTCGCTCCTTTCTGCAAGCCCAGGATCAGGTACAGGCTCTCCCCTGCTGTTGACAGTCTCCTCTGACCTGGGTCCGGATTCTCCATGTTTCACGATGCGGTGGCTGCGATGAAACGCCCAGTCAGTCAGTCACATGCTAGCAGACACCAAAGCAACTTCAAACGAAGTTTATGTTGTTTTAAAAGTGACTCAAACTTCTGTGGAGGAAGTAAACAGGTATAAAACGTCACGTCGTGGCAGTTTCGTATAAAGTGTAACTAGTTTTACTCCAGTTTGTGCTGCTGGTTTCACCCTCGTCAGTGAACAGGTAGTGGTAACACAACAGGATGTAGAACATTCACTCACCGACACGATATTTAAAGTCTTCGTTTCCCGTAGAAACATAAGAGTCCCAGACCCGCCCGGTACAACACTTAAAGTTTATTCCATGAAGCGAAAGTGACAAAACTTTGGCAGATAATGTGATTTTAATCTCTACACGGACCCGGAAGATTAATAAACAAAGGAATTCTGGGTAACACACACACGCACGCGCGCACGCACACAAAACGCGCGAGAGGCGCTCTGCGCCTTTGGAAAGCCAAAGGTAGCAAAAAAGCGCGAGTTCAAGACGCGCATATTGAATGCCAAAGGTTTCTTGTTTCTTTTATTTTATATAGAATATATATTTTAGTTTTGTTGATTTTCTTCAAAATATTTTGTGTCTCTAAAGCAGAGGTTCCCAAATTGGGGGCCGGGACCCCCAAGGGGGTCCCCACACTTTTTTCTTTGCTGAGGTTGTGAGGTTAATGAGATTTTATTAGTAAACATTACATTTATAAAATCCCAAAAGCACACCCTACAGTATAATCAGAACTCAATATAAAAGTTATAACTCTGTATGTCTGTATAAAGTTTGTACATTTAATGTGTGTATGGGTGTAAGAGTGGGAGTTGGGGGTCCTGGCTTGTCTTGGTCATGAGCAAGGGGGTCCTCAAAGAAAAAAATGTGGGACCCACTGCTCTAAAGATCTTTGAGTTTGGTCATTTCCAGGATGGGACACAAAAGTCCCAATGATCTCTGCTCACCTCATAGATTTCTGTCCAGAGGGGCTGCAGGTTCCTGACTAGAGATCTAGCTTTGTCCCAGCATCTGTGCCAATGTGTCTCAACATGAGATATAGCAGAAGAAAAGTTTTTGTTAAGGTGCTTTTCTCTGGGGACTAACTTTCAAAGAATAAACATCCAGGAGTAGAGTGCACCAGCTGGTCGTTCACCCGGGTGTAAGCTTTAGATTTGAAAGTTACACCCAGCAGCTCATTGTTAAGACGAGTGCACTATACAGGTGGAAGGCCTTCAGCTGCTACACCCAGGTGTAACTTTTACGTCTAGTGTGAATCAGGCGTACATTGGAAGATCTAGGCCTAGAGTTATTTTATGAGCATGTAAATAAGCAACAGCCTACATGTGCAGACAGAGAAGCTAACTTGGCACAATTGAGACCAACTGAGGCTGTAGCTGATGAATTTGTTTATTCCTGTGCGTAAAGCGTTGATTAAAGATAGGCTTTCCATAGTTTAAGTACTATTTTATTAAAGTATTGTGTAAAGTCTATAATAACGTGACGTTGGCATGGCAAAACCAAGTGAAAGGCTGCTTTATCCACTAACCCACCAAACCTGATACAATGGCTTTTCTGCCTAAGAAGCGTGTCTTGTATGCACTTCTAGTCAGCCATGTGGACAGGAGCGTTTTTTAACGGGAACTTCCAGGGGCGGGTCCAGAGTATTTTCTGGAGGCGGGTACAAGGGGCACCCACAACTGGCAAGAATTAAAGCCTCCACCAAAAAATAAAAAAACTTGTAGTGCTGTGCTACATTCACTTACAATCACACTTTTGAGTTTCACTTTGAAAATGTCAGCTTGCATTTGATATTTTATTGTTTATATGTTTTAGATTTTGTGTTTTGATTGTTGTTTATATGATACAGATGTTTTATTGTTTTTGGGGGGCACCAGGGGTGGCCAGCCTTTCTGGAGGGGTGGTCAGTGCCCCCCCCAGCTCCCCAGAGACCCGTCCCTGGGTATTTTATCCCCGATGGCCCCCACATACATCCTGTTCACAAGAACGTGCGCTTTACACACGTAAAGAAAACACATCTGGTTTTCATTCTCTACGTAAGTCAAATCCTCCCTTAGAACAGGCCCCGCTGCACTGGATCCAACTTGAAAACAGAAAACGAGCATAAAACAGGTGACAAAGTGACACTAAATCAAATACAATGATTATGAGCTCATAAAAGTGATTTAGAGGTTAAATTGTTATGAAATTGTGGAATACTCCAGTTTCTACATTTGATTTTCTACTCTATTGTGAACGTAACATTGCTTTATGAATTTTGCAACTTTTCCTGTAATTGGAGTTGTACATAAACTGGAATAAACTGGATGGATAACAGCTTTAATTTCATAATTTGTCATAAATTGTTAGCTTATTGTTTGCACACGTGGCTTTTCTGGTGCTTTCCTTAATCTGCAGCATTAATAAGAACTTATAGTAAACACGAAGCAGAAGGTCATCTTCACTAGAGTGAAAAATTAAAATTTATTAGTGTAAAATGCATCTCTGAACCACAAAAAATTGGTTTCTTGACATTAATCATATATATTTAAAAAATATACATTTTCTTCTGCATTATTGCAAACATTAATCAGCGAGCTCCTCATTCTATGGAATCACATTAATAACAATCTTGCCCATGTTTCTGTTGGCCTCCATGTGTCTGTGAGCATCTTTAATGTCCTGCAGCTTATACGTGCTGTCAATCACTGGCCTCAAGAAGGCAGGCTGCCCTGAGAAATACGGCAACACCTTCTGTGAAAAAGCTGTCACCAGGTCCGATTTGTACTGTGAAGAAAAAAAAGAATAATCTCAGTTGCTGATGTGAACATACAGGAATTGTGTCAACAGCAGGTCCCATGTTGGCTCATCCTGGAACACCAAAGGGCATAAAAGAGGAAGCTGAAGTGGTTACGTTATCACTTCATACACGTCACATGAAATCGTTGAGACACTTCTGCTGTGGAGTCTCACCTGAAGGCTGCGGGAGCGGAGGAGGCTGCTGAGCAAGTGGCCTCGCTTGGCGAGCAGCTTGCCCAGCAGATCTCCGTCTACGGACCTGCCCCCCATGGTGCCGTACAGAACCCATCTGCCGTCCACAGCCAAGACGCTCGCGTTCTTCTCCCAGTTGCACCCACCAATGCAGTCAAGGATCACATTTGCTCCTTTTCCTGGGTAAAATTTCAAATACAGATATTTGGGTTATCAAAGCAGAAAGCTAAAATAATTAAAATCCACAAAAAGTGCAACAGACTATAGTAAAAGTGAGCTTCACCTCCTGTGAAGTCATGAACTCCCTGCACAAAGTCCTCCTCCTTATAGTTGAATCCAGCTGATGCACCTAGTTTCTCAGCCATCTGCAACTTTTCCTGGTTGCCCGCAGTAACGATGGGCACAGCACCGAGCAAACGGACAAGCTGAACGGCGGCTGTTCCGACCCCGCTAGCTGCAGCGTGAACCAACACCACTTCACCCTCTTTCACCTGGGCTGTGGCAGGGACGACGGCAAATAAAGACATAAAAAATCTTAATTTTGAAATCATTATTATTTAACATAGAACTGTCCCACTGACATAGTAGAGGCACATTTTTGACTTATGTCATGTTTACACAGTGTGTTTTGCCCTCATTCTGCCATCTTTCTTTGTATTAATGCTTTAAAACACAAGTTCAGCCTTCAGAAGATGGATAGATGGAAATGTGCATCACGAAGGAGGCAAGAAAAACATAATGTGACAAATTTATTTTAATAGTATTTGAGATTTTTGTTGAATTGATTGTTTTTGATGTCACTTGCTCCTATAGGATGACTTTTAGCTACTATGGTGCAACATTTTTGTTTGACATCTTTTAACACTAACAAAGTCTTAGCCGTTTTTTGGTTATTAATGTGAATTAGTGGTGAAGACACACTCGAATCAGATTGACTCCAAAATTCATGAAATATTTGCTAACAGACGTAAACACATATAAGCCTGATGATAAGTTCTTACCTATGAAAACCAGCAGCTGATAAGCTGTAAGCCAGGCCTCTGGGATGGCAGCAGCTTGGCTGAACTTCAGATTAGAAGGAACCGACATTAGGAGCTCCTGAGGTACAGACACGTATTCAGCATATCCCCCTCCACTGAGCAAGGCCATGACCCTGTCATCTAGCTTCCAGTTCTTTGTCAGTCCTGGTCCCAGACTGTCAACAGTACCAGCTACCTCTAGGCCGATGATGTCACTTTCACCTGGAGGAGGAGGGTACAGCCCTCTTCTCTGCAGAAAAATCAGATTTATATCAGCTAGGGTGTACTCTCCACAGTCAAAGAAGAGTTTTCTTACATCAGTTGAGTTCTGTCATCTAATTGTTCTGTACCTGGAGTAAATCTGCCCTGTTCAGAGCAGCAGCATGAACTTTAACCAGGACTTCTCCATCTTTAAGTGGAGGTCTGGGAACATTTCGCAGCAGCAGGTTCTCCGGTCCTCCAGGTACATCAACGCAAACCGCTTGCATCATTTTCCCAGAACTAGAGCAACGCTTAAGCCAAATCTGCAAAAACAGAGAAAACTGGCTTTGAAATGAACAAAAACATTGTCTTTTCCTGCAGGTGCTTTTAAGGAAAGCAGCAACCCAAAGATCAGCAAGTCAACCTGGAGGAAGATCATGAAGAAATGTATTCATTTGGTACAAACTCACTGCCTCGTAGGTGTTTCTTAGTAAAAATCTTCCAGTTTGAAGGATCAGATGCATTTTGATTGTCTCACTGGTGACTATTTCTTGTTATCAACAAAAAAGAGAAGATTTTATGACAACAACAAAAAAAATCTGTTTAAAGAAATGGAGATTTGGATAAACTGAAAAATGTCAAAACCACTATTCAGGAAAAAATGTTTTTGTAAAACACTGATGTATTTTTTACACTAATAAAATAAGGACTAAAAACTGGTTTAATAAACAAAAATATTTTTGGAGGACCACCAGTCTAAACGATGATTAGAAATCTAGCCTAAAATTATACTATGGTTATAATAATATTAACTTACATAAATCACGTATTTTAAAGAAAAATCTGCAGATAAAAACCCTAAAAAGTTAGTAAAGGAGACTTTTGGACCTGATGGCTTCCCGTACTCCTGCAGAGCGCTATGGCTAGCTCGTTGTGGTAAAAACAAAACTACTAAGCAGAAGAAAGGGGCCACTGGAAGGCGGAAGAATGGAAAAAGCAGAAGAGAAACCAGACAACTGCAGCCTTTTATGAAGTAAATCTGTTTTAAATGTGCAAACTCTAAATTTCCACGATTACTAACAATTACGCAACGCGCATCCGCTGAATAATCTCACATAAAGTATCTCTGATCAGCTAAAACCAAACTGATCTTGTTACTGATTCGTGTTAATTCTTGACGTGTATAGCACCTGTGAGATAATAAAGATATATTAATGAAAAGCGCTCTACACCAAATTGTTTATTATTGTGAATACCTGAAGGAACTCACCAGCCTGAGGAGTGAACAGCTGATCAGCTGGGAGATGTCTGTGGGCCAGGAGGGACCAGCCTCCTGGAGGGGCAGGCTTTCCAGCAAGCACCAAGAATAAAAACACTTCTCTACGTATGTGTTTGCAGGATTTGATGCAATAGTTTCATAAACAGTTGACAAAATGCATAATAGACATGAGCTGATCATTAAGCCTGGCTGTCTCTCTGCTTTGGAGCAGCTCATCTTTTCTTTTCCAAGCTGATTTTCTAGTTTCTGCAGCTCCTGAACAACTTCTGGTCTGACTCGACTTTCCATTATTATATAAGAGGGGAAAATCAATACATCTACAAATGAAGCAAGGTTTTTCCAAGTTTCATCAGACTTTAATCATCTGACCCACTAATACAACAGGATGAGGGGTTTGGTGCTGGCAGAGGATTTAGCTAAATGCTTTTTGCAATAAATGTGGCTCCATTAGGAGGGAAATAATCAACCAAACACTTTTTCTTACTGTTGGTAGGTACCAAGTTTATTTTGCTTAGCTGGTTTTTTTGTAAATCCAGTATTTCTGGCTACCATGTATACTTTTCCTCCCATTTTCATTCTTTTTATCTTAATGTGTTATCCATTTATGTTTTTATCTTTTCCAATACGTTTCTTATTTTCATTGTTCTTGTGAAGCACAAAAAAATAAACACATTTATTAAAAAGTGCATCTGTTTATTTGTGTACAATTTAATATCTGAAAACTTCAGTTTAAACTCTACAATTGTGCCCCCTGCTGGGCAACATTAGAACCAAATATGAGGCTATTTCTTTAATCTGCTAAAGCAGGTGAGAGAGAGTTGAACAGGTTGCATGTGGTTCGTTACTCCTCTAAAAACCCCCGTGACCATTTGGAAATGTAATACTTAGCAATTACTGCACACCTTTTAGGTTTTACAGTGAGCGATTATATTGCAGCCATAACAGCAAACACACTTGTTTGTCTGCACTCTGCAAAAATCCGGTAGGAAAACATTTCATCTAAGAAACAAGGTTTAATTTAAAGGTTAAAACACAAACTTGTTCCTGTTTCCTGTCCTTGTGGACAATGGAGCAGCTCCATAGAGGGTGAGTGCTGAGAGTCCTGAACACTAAGGAGGACAGAGACCTCCAACTTAAACTAAACCTGCTGAACAGACAGGATGATGGTGAGACTCTGGGCCTAAAGCTACGGTCAACGTCGCCATGAAATAAATACAAGAACTAGAAACAACAGAGACGCACCTCAGAGGCTGGATCTGCACCTCTGATAGGAGATGTTGTCTCCATAGCAGAGGGAGCTGGCGAGGAGACAGCAGAAAGCCAGAGACTGAGACAGCTCTAGATCAGAGGGTGTTAGTAAGGTAGCAAGGAAAGCTGCAGAAACAGCATTAAAGAACCTCAAACTAGTTTATCACAAAAGAAAGTTTTAACCAAAATATTTAGCATGAAAGCGGTGAATATATTAAACAATAGTCCCCATTTTCTTCATGGCAGTCAAAGCTCTGTGGACAGGAATCTCCATCAGCAAGCTGCAGCTTTTCTTCCACTGTGGAGAATCAGGAAGGTTCTTGTCTGCAAAAAGAAAATAATACAAAAACTATTTTAATATTCCAAAAGAACATTTCTTCTGCTTTTTCGTCACTTAAATGCAAAGACTTTTCACACAGGTTGGTTTGGATTGCTTCTTTTCCTTCTAAAGGAGACATATTGTGACTTTATGGTCGATACAAACATGCTGATGTAGTTCTTTTGCACTAAACTCCTCTCACATCTCAGCAGTTTTATTCTTGATCTTTTCAGTCCCTTCCAGAATGAGTAGTTGTCTGGGCTCTGTCACTTTAAGGGAGACCAGCTGTAGCTGGCCACGCCCACCCATCCCCTGATTGGCTGGACTTTTTTGTTTAATAACTTTATTAGGCTGGGACTGGGAGTTTTTTCACAGTAGAAATGGGAGATTACGGTTAATTTCCTGCTTTCTGTACCAACATCGTTATAGTTATAGCACTGTGTCACATCCAAATCCAGAAATCAGGTAGGTTGTGTTCTAGATGCAACCACATGTGCATTTAAAGGCACACTAAGTAACTTTTTCATATTGTTAAATAATTTTCTTGAGTCAGTATGTACTAAAATTACCCTTTACACAGTGAATGAAATGTTTCTCAGCCCCCTGTGCTCCTTGTGGTCAGAATACCACTTTCGCAACTTGAGCCTCTCCGGACCGGTGACCTGAAGTCAAAGTCACGTATGTCGCAAGAAGCATCAACACTTTACAGCAATCCATGTTTACACCTCAGAACCAGAGATGTCAAGTCTCCCATTTTGGCCAGGAAACTCACATATTTTACCAGTTTCCAAATTAGTATTAATATTCAGGAACATTCAGGTGTGACAGAAATTGAAGAAATCTGTGAGGAAACTTTCTCGTGCTTTCCGTCATTCCAAATGAAAAACCGGATTATTCAACACAATCGTCCTACCTTCACAGTCTAACTTCACATGAGTTGGAAGACATCTGCTGAGGGCCTTGTAGTCCAACAAGCAGAGGACAGACACCTGTTCTTCTGGCGTAGTGAACATTAGCACCAGCATCGAACACAAAACGTTGCTCTCCATCACCTCCACAGACTTATGCTGCTCCTAATGGCAAACAAGAGGACATCAGATTATTACCATAGATTATTGCTTATAGAATTAAACTGGATTCTTTTATAGAACCAAAGAAGTCCGGCACCTTCACAAGCTTCAACTGCTGCCTGCGACCTACATAAGCGTTGAGATGTTGGCTGAGAGTGTCCAAAAACGCCCTGGTGTCCGTCTGCAGGTCGCTCTGATCAGTGAGGCTGTCCAGAGGGATAAAGGGGGGGACGTTGTGTCGACTGATCCTCACCTTTGGCTTTAGGTCCATTTCCAGGTTATACGTGTCTAAATAGACGCCCTCGTACCCCGTCGCTATAGACACGCACATGCCTTTACCTTGACGAGTCTTTATGACCTCATATCCACCTTTTTTAGATCATCCAATCAAATGAAGAGGAGATTAGACAGAAATCCGATAATCTGTGTGTGAAATATTTGGAACTAGAGAGGAGGAAAAAAAACAGCTACCAATGAGGCGATGAGCACGGAGAAGATCCGTCAGCTCAGAATGTCTGGCCATCAGCCGCAGCACATGTGAGCTCTCAGAGTCTTCATCCATGTCCTCTTCCTCACTCTGTTTGACATCAGATGACCTCAGTTTCTGGAGATGCTGCAATGAAATTTAATTCATTCAAACATTTCAGTTCTTTTCTGCTGAAGAAAGGCCTCAAATCAGAGTTATATTAAACTCCACCAGCTCAAATCCAAGGGCAGTAGTTCATAGATCCTGTCTTGTATTGATCCGTCTAGAAAATATGTTTTTTGTGAGACAGAAACTGAATCAACAGAACCTTTACTCTATGACTGAAAGTCTGTTGTCCAGAATTCCTTATTTGTCTATGAGCTGATTTTGTGGCAATTCAATCTTTACTTTATTCACATTTGAAATAAATGAACAAATATAAAACTGGACTTGATGGATGGGTGAGCTTCAGGGATCAAAAACCCTGTTTTGTTTGCATGTTTTGTCCACTTTTGGTTTATAAAAATGGCTGCAAATGTAAAGTAGATGTTCTACTGGACCACCAGAAGTCCATCAGATGTTTATGCTTTATTGCACGGTTCACACGCTGCATTATGCATCAAAAATAAATACCTTATGTGTTTGTATCTGTGCCTTTAGCTGCTCTCTTTTAGCTTTCAGGGCTTCAACTTTAGCCTTTAGCTCCTTCACACGACTCTGCTGCTGCTGAGGATGACTTCCGTGGCTCCTTGCTTGAACTTCCAGCAGACTCAGATGATTCAAAACACCTAGATGTAATAAAAATAATATTAATAAATAATAGTTTTGTCTTCTGTAACATGAGCTGATAACACAGCGTTGCTAATAGTGTCACAAGCTATGCTTAGATGTTAGCAAGTTAGCTTTGCTGGTTCGTACCTTTCGTGGACGCTCCCTCCATGTTTCTTCGGTATTTCTGTTTGGTTTAAAGCGCATAAAGTAACTAGATCGTAACTAAGCAAACAACACAAGTAAATCATACAAATCTACATATTTTAACTTTCGCGGCTGCTGCGCGCGCAACAAAAGCGACGTATGTCTGTATGGTAAGCCGTGGTAACATATAATTAAACCACGCCCATTTCTACTTTTTTCTTTATTTATTCTAATTAGAATTTGACTAAAGTATATTTGTTTCTACTTGTATAAATTTGTAACTAAATACATTTATTTTTTAAACATTTTAATAACTTAATTGGATGTATTTAGAGTAAAATCCCTCTAAGTTTACCATGGATTTAGTTTCACCCTGTGACCGCCAGAGGGCATATGATCTGCTATGTCTGTACTGTAAGCAGCTGCCAGCTACAGCTGCTTTAGCAATAATAATAATAATAATAATAATAATAAGCTCCTGCTTTAGCTTGTTTTAATCTTGTTGAACATACAATTAAAATATATAAATTTAGTTTAGTAGTTTGTATAAGTGAAGACGTTCTGGTTTTTCCATTATCTAGACTAACTATGCTGTTAATGCTAATTTCAAAATGATTGTAATTTTTAAGTGGTATGTTTTATTTTGAAGGAATCTACAGGTTTAAATTATGACCGCTGTAGTAACCACTTGTCTCCAGCAGAGGGCGGAAAAATTCTTACTTTTGAAAACCAGATACTAATGTCTGTTCAACAGGATTAAAACCAAACAAAAAAACCAAACAAAAAACAGGATTAAAACAACAAGCTAAAGCAGGAGCTATCAGCAGCTAGCAACAGCAGTATACACATATCATTCATATGCCCCCTGGTGGCCAAATGGGCAAAACTAAATCCACAGGATCCTTAGAGGAATTTTCCTCTTAATAAATTAAATTAAATTCCAGATACTCAGAATGACATATTTTTTCTGTGTGAACGGTCTTACTTTGTCTGTTCTGGTCTTTTGATCTTTCAGATCCAGACTTTCACAAGTTTCTATCTAGAAAGAACATTTTGAATGCCTGAAACTGAGTTCATGCACCTAGAATCTGGCTCAATAGTTTTAATTTAGGCATTGAGTACAAAATTCCAGATGTTTACTCAACATATATTTTGTTCTTACTGTTTTTTGATTAAAATATGAACAATGGACATTTCCGGCAATATTAGTACCAGTTAAATGTCAAAAATAATAAAAAATTTTTTTTACAAATATTATTGTTTATAGCGAAGACAAAAAATATAGAATAAATGTTCACCATAAATTTCTAAGATGATGGTTCATATATATTAAACACTATTCTGTGAGTAAGAACTATCCATTAATTCAAATGAATGTAAAATGTGACCCCATTTTCCTGGGAATTATGGTATTTGAGACTCAGTAATTCGGGTTTGTGGAAGAAAGGGATTTAGATATCTAAAGCAACATGGGGAAATTTGAATTCTGAAAGTTGCTGATTGTTTTATTATATGTCAAATTGGCTTGCCGTACACCACCGGAAGAAAATAGCTTTGTGCTCGCGTGGAGAGCGTAGGTTATGTTAGTAGGTGATAGGTGAGCCAGCGCGTTGTGAAAACAGTCTTAGGAGATAAAACACGGAAGTTACCGTTCCACAAAATGTGACTGCTGCTCTGCTGAAAGGAATTATTACTGCTAATTATTGAAGCTCTTCCACGTGTCTAACAATCCTTATGGTACCTCGTACGGCGTGTTTTACCTGTAAAACCCTCTCAGTCCTGCCCGCCCACGCGCAGGTGAGTCTTTCCCGGTGTTAGGAATCTGTTTTGATTTGATGCTTTGTCTGTTCTACTCTTAGTTTTCTCATTGCGTCATAAGTGCAGGTCCTGTCAGATTTGACACACAGAGTGCATTATGGGAAATTAAGAATGGCTAAATACTGTATCTATATTTAACTCAGCTCAGCTCAAAATAGAGTCTTAATAAAGATAATTATGGCCTTGCTGTATTTTTTAATATAATTATTTGCTTTTTTAAGCAAAATTGATTAATTACAACTAATTACCACAAATTAGGGTTATTTTAAGCTAGAAAATGACTTTTCCCCCTTTTATAATTAGTTTATCTCTTTTTTTAAGTCAGTAAGTCCTGTCTATAGTCATTGTTTATGCAACAGGAACAACTAATATTAGAGATGCACTGATTCATTTTTTGTAGGCTGATACCAATTTCTGTGACCAGTACAGATCTGTTGCCTCACTGCAAGAAGGTCGCAGGTTCATATCCCGGCTGCAGTCTTTCACCATGGAGTTAGCGTGTTCTCTCTATGCATGCGCGGAGTTTCTTCCCACAGACTAAAAATATGCATTTGAAGTTAATCAGCGACTCTAAATCATCCCTAGGTGAGTAAGTGATTGGTTGTTTGCCTTTGTGTGTCCCTGTCTTAGACTGGAGACCTGTCCAGGGTGTCCCCCACCTCTCGTCTGAAGACTGCTGGAGACAGACGCCAGCTCCCCGCGACCCTGCTGAAAATGAAGTGGGTTTAGAAGACGAGTGGGTGAGCTCCAGATCAGCTGATCACCACTGACTGTCCTTTTCTGATCACCAGAAGAGTTTTCTGTTGCGTCTCTAAAGAAATGCTCCAACATTTATTTAGTTTATCAGCATATGAGCTAAAGGAAGCATCCGATTTAAGGCCCACGTCTGTTTACCCCACTATACAGTTTTTGACCCACGGTCCACCGCCGGAATTACTGACTGCGTGATGCTTAAAGGCACGGTATAGCAAGCCAAAGGGATAAAAAAGTGCACGTTCTAAATGCGCATTATGTCCGCCAGAACGTTCAAGACGCGCATTTTGGCGGACATAATGCGCGTTTAGAACGTGTGCTTTTTTGAACCCTTTGGCTTGCCATAGTGGTATAGACTCGCGGTTTAGAGACTTGAGCAATGGCAGATCCACCAAAGAAAGCTAGAAATCCCTTATCAGAGGAATCTAGGAAAATAAAAATAACACGATAGAGCAAGAGCAAAGACCAGAGTTATTATTGGGCCGTCTTTTCCTCGCTGGAGAGCTCTTTTAGAAAGAACGGCACGTGCTACGGACTCTGACCTAGCCGTGCTGCTAATGGCTAGATGAGTAATAAATAATTTCACCAGGGTTATTGTGTTTGGTCGGGCATAAAGTTGTTATACAGTCCCGATAAAACTATTTATTCAATGTGTGGAGGTGGAAAAGTTTATTTTCGTTGTTTTGCCTGACATTAGGAATGTTTGATTTTACGACAGTGACGTTACGCAGCAAGCCTTGAGAGGGCGACAGAGAGCATATATCCGCAAACTTCAGGAGTGTGGCTTTAAACGTAAGAGTTTTGCTGCTGCAGCTCTCTTCATACACACTTCATGGCTTCATATTAAAACAGTCTTCCTGACCCTGTGGAGTGTTGGCTGAGGGTTTAACTTGTGACCTTCAACATTCCTGGAGATTATCTCTGTGGAGACGGCCCCTTTTGTCTTCACATTGCTGAAGCCGTCATCATGTTTTTGGACCAGCGTGAGCAGAGGTTTTTAGACACACAGGTCACAGTTAGGAGGTTTTCTTCTGCATTGCTAAGTGAAAAGTCCAACAGGATTGTTTGTTTAGAACTACACTGAAGTTATTTTATTATTATTATTATTATTATTATTATTATTATTATTATTAATAATAATAATAATAATTAGATGTAAACATGTAAAACTTTCATTCAGACATGAATAATTCTCCTTTCTGAATCTCCTTGAGGCTGCTGGACTCTTAGCTGATGGGTATGAAGAGAAACATTCCCTGTTTGTGTGAGAGTACAACCACAGGAGAACAGAACCTTCTCCAGTATGGACCCGACCCAGCACATGCACTTCACGGTTGTGGACTACGTGATATTTGCGCTGCTGCTCGCTGCATCAGTGGCCATCGGGCTGTACTACGCGCTGTCCGGCGGTCGGCAGCGCACCACGCAGGAGTTCCTGATGGCAGACAGAAGCATGCACTGTCTTCCCGTCTCGCTGTCTCTCATCGCCTCCTTCCAGTCAGCCGTGGCGATCATCGGCGTCCCAGCTGAGATCTACACCCACGGCACTCAGTACTGGTTTATCGGCTGCGCGTACATGCTAGGACTTCTAATTCCTGCTCATGTGTTCATTCCGGTGCTGTACAGGCTGCGTCTCTCCAGTGCTTACCAGGTATGAAGAGACTGATAGATGAATGAATGCAGCATGGACTCTGTGCTCATGTGTCTTTTTGATCCACAGTACCTTGAACTGCGTTTCAGCAAAACCGTTCGAATCTGTGGAACTTTGACTTTCATCTTTCAGATGGTGGGTTGATTCAGACGCTCCAAACACACAATTGATGTTTTCTTTTAACGTTCATAAAATATTGAGATTTGTTTACCTGGTTTAAGGTCGTCTACATGGGCGTTTGTGTGTACACGCCTGCTTTTGCTCTGAACGCAGGTACGAAGAGTTCATCTGTTTTATTTCAACTCCTAAAGTTTCGTTTGACCTTCAGTGTGTTTTTTTTATTATCCTTTTTCAGTTACTGGATTTGAATTATGGGGAACGGTGTTGGCGACTGGACTGGTGTGCACGTTGTACACGACGATAGTGAGTTATGTTTTACTACAGCTTCAACATCTAAACGTGGTTTCAGCTGATTTTAGCACCAGAGATTTAAGAAAAGAATCAGTGACTAACTTGTGCTTTGACCAGAGCTGAGATGTTACCATGGTGACATAGTCGGGCTCAAAGAGATCAGGATGCTGAAGGATCAGGCTATCTGGGTCAGAACCAGATCAGATGAGACACTAGGGACATTCATCTTGATTTAGAAATTCTCATGATGTTGTGTTTGTTGCATCATATGAGTAAAAACTCTGAAATTTTCGTACTTTTTGTGGTTATAATCTGCTGTTTGCAGGGCGGGTTGAAGGCTGTCATCTGGACCGATGTCTTCCAGACGGTTGTGATGTTTGCAGGCCAGCTGGCGGTCATAGTGGTTGGAGTCCAGAGGACTGGAGGCGTGTCAGAAGTCTGGAGGAAAGTGTTGGAGGGAAACCGCGTCTCTGGTCTGGAGTGAGTAGTCGTTTTGGGTTTTTCTGAGATAAACATGACATCATTGACGTGTTTGATGATGGACAAAGCGTCTTTACCTATGCCTAATAACCAGAAACAAGAGCGTCACGTGGAAGGAAGGCTTCTTGTTTCATTTATATGACACCACATGTTTCTGAATGCATCTACAGAGCAACAGGCAGATCAGCACAAAAGACAAAGACGCCACACATTAACCAGGCGGAAAGCTGCTGAGTCTGAACCATCTTCTCTCCTGTGTCTCTAGCCTGAACCCAGATCCCACAGAGAGACACACCTTCTGGACTCTTGGGGTGGGCGGGGTTTTCCTCATGCTGTCTCTGTATGGCGTGAACCAGGCTCAGGTGCAGAGGTACCTCAGCGCCCGTACGGAGAGGCAGGCTGTCAGGTACGCAGTCCAGCAGCGCTTCAGTGATCCTAGATGGGGATTGTACACTAGGGGGCGCTGACAGACTTCTCTCACTGTTTAGTAAACATGTTTAGACTTTTCCCAGTTTTTCTTAAATTAAGAGTTAATTTGATGGTTCTGTGCTGATTTGATCCAGAAACGGAATCTAAATTAGTCTCTCGCTTAATTATGGGACTTAAATCTCCCAGCATCCTCAAACATGTTTTATACTTTTACTTAAAGTTTTGATTGAATTTGCTCCCTCAGAAGTAGATTTTAGAAACATTGGTGACCTGTGACCTCACTGGTGCCCGTGTCTCATGCAGGTCATGCTACATGGTGTTCCCTTCTCTGCAGCTGGCTCTGGCTCTGAGCTGCATCATGGGTCTGGTCATGTTTGCCCGATACTGTGGAGAGGACCACGCTGACACACTGGGCAGCTCTTCTACAGATGCAGTAAGCCTAAGATGCAAACAAATTTTATGTCCCTGCTTTTGTGTGCGTCCTCATCTGAAAAGGTTCATGCTAACTCCTCTGAGCACCTAAACTACATCAGCTCCAGCATTTGCATGTTTTACTGTAATTTTTCTCTCCTGCACGGTGGACTTGTTATATAAAAGTGGGGTCTGTTTATTCACATAGAGATCACATTGTCAGATTTATGATTTGGCTCACGTGGTGAAATGGAAGTATGCAAATGAAGTTGTCATGGTGATTTGTCTTGCACAGATGGTGCTATACTTCGTGATGGACATGCTGCAGGACCTGCCTGGGCTGCCTGGACTGTTTGTTGCTTGTTTGTTCAGCGCAGCTCTCAGGTACGGGGGTTTCCACGGAATCACCGGACCATCGCTTCATTTGCTGTTTCAGCAGCAGCAGGATGTTTTTACTTTTGGTTTTTATCGTCATCCAACAAGTGCTTCATCCTACATGGCATGAGGATGTAGTTAACTGTTAGGATGAGCTGATTTTAGTAGATTTGCTCCATAATGAAAAGCAACATCATGACTGAATATTTAAACACAGAAGGAACTGCAGCTCCTTCACTGGTTCAAAGAAAACAAAACAAAGAGAAATCCAAGATCCTGTAAAATTTAAAAGTGATAGGTTCTATCTTTTAAATGTGGTTCTGAAGAAACAGTTTTGGTGAATTTATAGTATTCCTTTTGTAGAAAGCTGTTTGAAAAACCTCAGTTTGGAGAAATAAAGTAATTCTGACCAGATTGACAGGCTAATGGCTAGTTTGACCATGAACTAAGATCAAAGTTGATTCTATCATTTTAAAATTCACGTTATAGCGCTGCTAATGTTATTTTATTATCCTCAACATGCCCTTCAGTTTTTTGTTCCACGTTTTGGCAGTAATATGATAGTCTATAGTTAGCTGCTGCATATAGCTCCTGCAAAAACCACAGAAATTCATGTAAATAATTATTTTAAATTGAAAGCAATATCAATGTTTATAAAATAGTGTTTGCATTAATTAAAAAAATATATATAAATGTTCTTTGGGTTTGACTTTGCTGTGACTAGCCGTTAGCTCGTTAGTCTGGTTAGAATTGAATCGTTTCTCTAAACTGAAATCATTCCAAGTAGAACAGTGTAATAAATCACATCTGTTTATATTTAAATTCCAGCTACTCAAGATCAAACACTGAAAACCACAATTATTAAGATAAGTTTGTCACATTTCGCTTTGTGAGCATTTTTATATTTTGTCCCGCCCCTTATGAAGACTAAACTCGTGTATGTCACTGCAACTAAACATGGCAGAATGAGGGCTAAACACACTGGCAGCGTTTAAATAAAATACATTTTGTCTCTGGCCTCAGGCACTAAATCCTGCAAAATTTTCCATGCAAAATTCTGGATTTATCATTAATTGAGCGTAGAAATGTGTGCAGCCTCACACCAACGGGATTAAGATATTGGTCTGTTTGGTGAGACATACTGGGCATGCTGGGACACTGGAAATGATGTGAAAATAATTATAGTCGTTTGCTCAAGAGACACATGATGAACATCTTTACCTTCATGAGAGGCTATAATAAATGTTGCAGCGTGACTGGAGCTTGTATCTGATGCACGTATTTACAGGTCCCATCATAGGGTGAAGATGTTAATGTAAACAGGAGGTGTCTTTACTCAGGGATGGAGAAAAAATGTGACGCATAAATATATAAACTTGTATTTTGGCGAGGTGGCCTGTAACACATGATTCATCCATTCTGAAGAACAGCATGAGCTGGCGTGGTGTTGGATGTTATATTAGGTTCTCTTCTCAGGAAGTCCGTGTTCCTCCAAACATCCTCCTGTCCTCTACTAGGCAGCGATTCAGATCACTATAAACTACAGGTTCTCAGGCTTTTTCTACTGATTGATCAAGTAAAAATCTTTTTTTAATGTTTTAAACTGGCTGAGGGTTCAAAAACTTTTTTCTTTGATTTTTATCCTGAATAGGCCCAGCATTAGTTAATGATGTCTCCTTAAAATAGGAACTCTGCTACTTAAGGCTTTACAGAATCAGAAAACATGTTAAGTAAAACCATTTATTCAAAATTTAAACCTAAATAAGAACGACAAGCAGATAAAATAAACACCAGTATAATATATCATCTAGTGTGTCACTTTCTGTGTGTTCAGAGCGGTGCTTTTATTTTGACGAGCTGCACCACAGCCTTCCTGGTGTGTTTTCATCTGAAGACGAAAACTAAATGCTTTGTGTTTTTGACCTGTAAAAACTATCATGTTAAATAATAGTGTTTTTTATTGCACTAATTCACAAAAGTCATCAGAATGTGTTATTCAGAGACATAAATGAGTAATAAAACAATAGTATTAATAATTATTATGTGTACTCTTTCCATTTTTTTAAATTCAGCACCATCTCCTCTGCTTTTAACTCTCTGGCTACTGTGACAATGGAAGACCTCATCAAACCACATTTCCCCTCCATGTCCGAGTCGAGGGCGACACTGATGTCCAAAGCTTTAGGTGAGCCGGTTAGAGAACCCAACAGTTGATGAGATAGAGCTGGAGTTTGTTCTAAAGTGTCTCTTTCTCCACAATAAGCCATGTCCTATGGGCTGCTCTGTGTAGCCATGGCTTATCTCACTCACCTGATGGGGGATTCAGTGTTACAGGTGAGCTCATGGGTGTTTGGGTAAATAATAATCCCCATTTCTGTCTACATTAGCAATAAACTATGTTTAAACTCCAGGTGGCTTTGAAAATCTTTGGAATGGTTGGTGGTCCTATTCTCGGTCTGTTTTGTCTGGGGATGTTCTTCCCGTGTGCCAACGCCACCGTAAGTTAAAGCTTGTCATTTCACACAAACACAAGTGGGAAAACATAATATTTTTATGCTGAAAAGGTAAATTTAGACTAAATATTCTTAAAAAACGATTCCTGCTGAAGGTTGAGGAGTTAAAAATCATTTAACTGTCAGATTTGCATTGAAGTTTCAAAAATAGCCCAATGAATATGTTTGAATAACTCAGAATCACCAAGTGTTTTATTCTTCGTTTTCACTTGCAAATGGTCAAGAGTTAAAACAGTCGCCTTTTTAACGCAAGGGCTCATGGGGGCTAGGAATATGCATATGTGTAAATATGTAGTCTGGCCACGAGCCATAGACAGAGCTCGGTTGTGGGGCGAAATCTACAGTTGTCTTTAAAACCGTCTCTGGATGCTATTGGACAGCGCTAGGACCAATCAGAGCAGCCAACAATGTGACGTATTTACTGCTACGGATGTCAGTCAATGGATCAGTCTGCCATACACTGTTGAAGAGGAAGAAAAACATCCTTTATCCAAATAAAGGACCTGAGTACCTCTATCCACTCGTCTCAAAGAAAAGTCCAAGTCTAAATCGTCCAAAGTTGATGCCGAAGGTGTTTCAAACATTCATGAGCCGACGCCATCTTGGTAGTTTTTCTCTGCTAGACCGACCTGCAGAGCTAAATCTTTTTGCTACGGGTTGTCTAGGCTAGTTCTGACCTGCTTTAATCAGCATAAGCTGAGTCTCAACTATCATACCTCATTAGAATAGTAATAAAAATGAGTTCTAAAATGATCCAACAACAGAATTTGACAATGTTTAGCTATTTTTTGTTCTATTTTCAGGGTGCAGTAGCAGGTCTGGGAACAGGTCTGGTTGTAGCTTTCTGGATCGGCGTGGGGAGCATCGTCACTCGTAGCTCCGGTTCAGAGCCGCTGCCGCCCAGCTGTCGAGTCATCCTGGCGTCAGACAACACAACAGCTGCTGTTCCGACAGCATTCAGTAATATCACAAGGTGAGTCCCTATCAGGGTCGTTCGCTGTCTGCGCCGGTCTCGTCTCACGTACCAGTCATCTGTTTTGTCTTTAGCCGAGCGTCTGGGCTGAAGAGGTTCTATATGTTGTCCTACATGTGGTACAGCGGGTTCAACTGCTTCACCGTCATTCTAACAGGCCTGATCATCAGCTGTCTCACAGGTACTTACTCCACAACCCAGCATGTTGCTGTAATTAGAGCGTTTAAACATTTCTTCCTCTTCTTAAATCAAGGCCCAATGAAAGAAGAGGATGTGACACCTGGAACAGTCTATCCATTATCAGAGAAAGTATTTTGTTTTCTACCTGAGGGAATGAGAAAGAAGCTGTGCTGTGTAACTCCTCAGAGACCGCCTGTAAGTGTTACGATAAACGTTTAATCACTAACTTGATTATATTTTATTTTGCAGTTACAGAAAATTCATTTTTTTACCTAAATGTCATCATCAGAACAAAATAGCTAACGCTTTGATTAATAAAATATGCAGCAGATATTTAGGGGTGTCAAATTATGAGATTAATTTAGATTAATTAATCACAGCCACATTTAGTGCACTATTTTCTTTAATCGCATTAATCTAATTTTTAATCTATAACTTTACTGGGACTTTTCTAGCCTACCTGTTGGAATTTTTTATTTAAATTTTTTATTTATTTTATGTAATTATATTTATATTTAACTATCATGCCATGAGTCGGAAAAGGGTAGAATGCCTTCTCCAGGTCAGGGACGAGGTCCTGCCCCAAGTGGAGGAGTTTAAGTATCTCGGGGTCTTGTTCACGAGTGAGGGAAAGGTGGAGCGTGAGATCGACAGGCGGATTGGTGCTGCGTCTGCAGTGATGGGGCGTTGTACCGGTCTGTCGTGGTGAAGAGAGAGCTGAGCCGAAAGGCGAAGCTCTCAATTTACCGGTCGATCTACGTTCCTACCCTCACCTATGGTCACGAGCTTTGGGTAGTGACCGAAAGAACGAGATCGCGGATACAAGCGGCCGAAATGAGTTTTCTTCGCAGGGTGGCTGGACTCTCCCTTAGAGATAGGGTGAGATGCTCGGCCATCCGGGAGGGGCTCGGAGTAGACCCGCTGCTCCTCCACATCGAGAGGAGCCAGTTGAGGTGGCTCGGGCATCTGATTAGGATGCCTCCTGGATGCCTCCCTGGTGAGGTTTTCCGGGCACGTCCAACCGGGAGGAGACCCAAAGGAAGACCCAGGACACGCTGGAGAGATTATGTCTCTCGGCTGGCCTGGGAACGCCTTGGAATCCCCCCGGAGGAGCTGGCCAAAGTGGCTGGGGAGAGGGAGGTCTGGGCTTCCCTCCTTAGGCTGCTGCCCCCGCGACCCTACTCCGGATAAGCGGCAGAAAATGGATGGATGGATGGATATCATGCCATACCACATGTCAAACTTTGTGAAAAAGCGTAATATTTTGTGATAAACTGTCAGTTTTGATATGCTAACTTACAGCACTGTAATTTACAGGTCTATTTTAATTTTAGATAAATGTTTTAGTAACAAGTTCTGTGATCACTATTTGCATTGCTCAAAAAAGCGTTGATGTGTTAACTTAGATTATTCTATATAGACCTGATGTTTTATTTTTAAATTCTAATTATTTGAAACTGACAAGAGCACAGTGTTATTCCACCTTGGTGATGTAAAAGGAAAGTTTAGAAGTCTGTTAAACAATAAATGACTTTATAAAGCCATTCTTTAATCTTTTAGTCTGCCATAATAATGTAATGCATTTAAAGAAAAATACATCAAAATGAGGGCTTTTCTCAGCCATTAGTAGGTGAGATTAAAAAATAGATTAATTAGATTAATTAATTACAGGTCATAATTAATTTATCTCAAAAACATTTTAATCTCATAACAGCACTAATTTAAACTTGTTCTGTTAGTTCTCAGCTCAAAGTGCGCCTCCACAACACAAAGAAAGGAACGGGCTGAGCTTCCCTCAACACAAACCCTCCCAGGAGGAGACGGACGACTGTCTTCCTCTAGAATATGAGACGTCAGTGTGATGAAGACTGAAAATCAAGAAGAAATCAGACTTGACTTGTACCTGCCTTTCCACGTCCTGAACAGTGTTCATCTGTTTGCGTCCGCTGCTTTCGTAGTTTTGTAAGAACTTGTTTTTATATCTAAAAGCTGCACCGTTTTGTTACCTGGAGTTCAGACGAGGTTTTAGGAGCCGCAGAGCAAAAGAAATATTTTTCCTTTTGATGTCTGGAAAATCATTACGGAAGCTGTGCCGAGTGAAAAAACTGCGCCTCACTTTTTAAAGACTGATTGACTCATGACTGTAATTCAACTTAGAAGTTTAAAGTTTTCTAAAGAAATTAAATAATTTAAAAAAGAAAACAATTTCAATGTTTAATTTAACAAGGCACCGCACCATTGTACAACTTTTTATTACTATTATTTTTTAATACATCTCTACATCACATGATCATAAATAGCTAAACTGTGGTAATGTCCAAACGTGGCATGGAGCAAATAAATTTAGAACAGAGAAGAAAGTTTAGAGCGACAGTAATTTGCTTTATGATTCAGCGTGCGTGCAGACTGAATGGTGCTTTTTATATTGTCAAACTGAATGTTGGTTGAATTTGAAACAAAATGTGTTTTTGTTGAGTGTGGGTGTTTGCATGAGAGTGACGAGAGAGGAAAAGGTCCATGCAAATCTGCTTTAAGGTCGTAAAACCAGGTCTGTTTCTAAATAATGTTTTTACAAGAAATGCATGATGTTTTAAGAGCTTCTTTTTGTTACGTCTAAAGTAAAATACCCCCCAGTCACACCATTAGATGCTATGTGACACAAAAAAAACTGATAAGTTAATCCAGATGTTCACATATTCTCACTTTAAAGCGATTTTTACTGTATCTGCATCTGCTGGTGTACAAATGTCCTCTAGAGGAGGGAGGCTGTTGGACATTTTCACAGCATTGTATCAGAAAAATGTACAATTATTTTTTATTTGCTTCCATTATTAAGACACATCACAACTGGTCTCTGCAGCGTTAGGGAAGATGGAGGACTGAACAGATATGGAAACATTTTCAAAAGTAGTTCAGGACAAAGATAAACTAATCAATGCATCTTGACATTTAAAGGTGCATTATGTAAGAATGAGGTAAGAATAACATCTTGTGGTCAGATTTGGTTACAAGTGAAGACGACTCACACACGGTAAGTTGATAAGTAGAAAAATAAATTTCACTGTAATATCGAGTTGTTGGTGATTGAAAAAGTAGCTTGAGATATTTTTAGAGCTGACTTTTTGTTCCTAATTTGCCATTAGCATTGTTAGCTCAACGTTAGCCTCTAGCGTTTTTTACCCGATATTAGAGGAAAACAAAAAGGATACTGTGGCTCCTTAGGCATACAAGAAATAACTTCTGGGTCACTCCTGTTACTGGCTTAGGTTTTTAAAAAAACACTGCTGCGTTTTTTTGACCAGTGTCGAATTACAAATGCCGGCACTGCAGCATTAACTGGCACAGACTCGGCAACATCGGGTTCATAGATCGTAAACAAAGACTATGTCCCTCTTTGGCCATTTTGAAAGGGGAAAAACTGACAACCCCCAGTTGGATGAGAAGGAAATCGGTTTCAGTGTAACCTTCCAACATGATTAAGAGATTATTATGATTAGTTCGCTGTAAAATTCTTCCATATTGCTCGTTTAAATTAAAGAAGAAAAAAATAGAGAAGCATCTAATGTAAAATTAATGACTCAAATACTTTGGTGCATTTCTTTTTTAAGCTTGCTGATGTAATTTTTGTGTCATCATAAATGCATAGATTTGATTCCCAACCATCCTCACTGGGGTCTTGGGAAGCTGGTGTCTAACTCCATCAGTCATCAGGCGAGATGTGGAAGACACCCTGAGAGGTCTCCAATCCAAGGTCTCACCAATTGAACTCTACGTGTTAAAATACAAAATACTAGATTTTCTTTCAAAGATCTTGTTACAGGTGTACCCCAAGGCTCAATCTTGGGTCCAATTCTATTTAGTCTCTATTTAAACGATCTACCATCTGTGTGCCAAAGTTGTGAAGTCATTATGTATGCAGATGATACTGTGATTTTTGCTAAAGGTAATGATGCTTCTGAGGCAACTGCACAACTTAAAAAGGTTATGGTAAATGCATCAAACTGGTTAAATAGTTGTCATTCAAAACTTTTCTAAAACTTCTGTTATGTATTTACTAAAACATTTTACTAATGTCATCTCTGGACAGAGGATTCTAAATGAAAATGAATATATTATCTAGGTATTGTTTTAGTCAGTAACGTAACTTTTAAACATGTTTAAAAAAGTGACCAAATGTATAAATTCCACACGTGTAAATTTTAGGCACCTCAGTAATCATATGTCAACAGAAGCTGCTAAAATGTACGTCTTCTCTATAAATTATTGTTTACCTACTTGAGCCTTTACAAATTCCACTATTTTAAATAGGTTCATATCTCTATATAAACAAACTATCAAAATTCTAGATAAAAAAACAATATCCTTTCATCATTGCACTATCAATTCAATTCAGTTTATTTATATAGCGCCAAATCACGACAAGAGTCGTCTCAAGGCACTTCACAAAGTAAACATTTCAATACAGTTCAGTTCATAAGCCAATCAGTAAAAAGTTTCCTATATAAGGAACCCAGCAGATTGCATCAAGACACTGACTAGTGTCAGTGTGTTGATACAATCCTCATACTAAGCAAGCATGTAGCGACAGTGGGAAGGAAAACTCCCTTTTAACAGGAAGAAACCTCCAGAGGATCCTGGCTCAGTATGAGCAGCCATCCGCTACGACTCACTGGGGATTGAGAAGACAGAGCAGGCACACACACAAACACACACCATATATGTCAAGTAGTGTTTCTATGGCTACACTGTGATTTCTTAGTAGAAGTTCTATTTAGTAAGAGAAACTTTATTGTCTTTATCTGAGTGAATCTATAATTAATTCAATAGGTGAACTAATAGTAGCACATTCTATGTTAAAGAAAGTAAGATGTAATATCAGGAGAGGGAGAATGTTAAGTGGTTGGCAGCAGTGTGCCAGCCGATGGCCCCCTCCATGAGGCCACCACAGCTCAGCAGAATGCCAGTGTAGCTTCTTCTGGGGAGAAAAACACTTAGAGAGAAAATAAAGTTAACAGCTGAAATAACAGGAAATAATGCAATTATAGAGTGGTGGTAGAAGAGAGTAGCAGAGTGTGGAAAGTGGTCAGTATGTCCTCCAGCAGTCTAAGCCTATAGCAGCATAACTACAGAGATAACTCAGGATAACCTAGCCTTTTAGATGGAGGCATGTGGGAGGCAGGGCCAGGGAGAAAAGTCTTTAACGACTGTAGTCCCCTCAGTACACTCCACCTCCCTCTGCTCCCCACTCGTCTAAACCTGGGCTAACATCAGAATTTAACCATAAGCCCTATCAAATAGAAACGTTTTGAGCCTAGTCTTAAAAGTAGACAAGGTGTCTGCCTCACAGACTAAAGCTGGGAGCTGGTTCCACAGTAGAGGAGCCTGATAGCTAAAAGATCTGCCTCCCATCCTACTTTTAGATATTCTAGGAACCACCAGTAAACCTGCAGTCTGAGAGCAAAGTGCTCTGTTAGGAACATATGGAACAATCAGATCACTGATGTATGATGGAGCTTGATTATTAAGAGCTTTATATGTGAGAAGGAGGATCTTAAAATCTATTCTGAATTTAACAGGCAGCCAATGTAGGGAAGCTAAAACAGGAGAGATGTGGTCTCTCTTTTTAATTCTCATCAGAACTCTAGCTGCAGCATTTTGGACCAGCTGAAGACTTTTGACTACATTCTGTGGACCTCCTGATAGTAATGAATTGCAGTAATCCAACCTTGAGGTAATAAATGCATGAACCAGTTTTTCAGCATCACTCCTGGAAAGGATGCTTCTAATCTTAGCAATATTCCGAAGGTGGAAAAAGGAAATCCTACAAACCTGTTTAACGTGGGATTTGAATGACATGTCCTGGTCAAAGATTACACCGAGGTTCTTTACTTTGTTCTCGGAGGCTAATTTAATACCGTTTAGATCAGGTGATTGACTAAGCAGTTTCCTTTTCTGAGGTTCTGGTCCAAAGATGATAACTTCAGTCTTGTCTGGATTTAACAGCAGAAAGTTTAGAGTCATCCAGATTTTTATGTCTTCAAGACAAGCCTGTAGTCTACCTAACTGATTAGGTTCATCAGGGTTTATGGATAAATATAACTGAGTATCATCAGCATAACAGTGGAAGTTTATCCCATGTTGTCTAATGATTTTACCAATTGGAAGCATATATATATAGTGAAAAGAATTGGTCCAAGCACTGAACCCTGTGGTACTCCACAAGTAACTCTAGAGCAGGGGTTCCCAAATTGGGGGTCGGGACCCCCAAGGGGGTCCCCCCAAGATTGCAGGGGGTCCCCACAATTTTGTCTTTGCTGAGGTTGTGAGGTTAGCAAGATTTTATTTGTAAAAATTACATTTATAAAATCCCAATAACACCCTACCGTATAATCAGAACTCCATATAAAAGTTATAACTCTGTATGTCTGTATGAAGTTTGTAAATGATCGCATTTAATGTATGTATGTGTGAAGTAGTTGGGTTTGGGGGTCCTGGCTTGTCTTGGGCACGAGGAAGGGGGTCCTCAAAGAAATTGTTTTGGGAACCCCTGCTCTAGAGTATGAAGAAGATTTCTCATGTACATGAACAAACTGAAATCTGTCAGATAAATAAGATTTAAACCAGCCTAGCGCTGTTCCTTTGATCCCTACAACATGTTCAAGCATTTCTAAGAGAATATTGTGATCGACTGTGTCAAAAGCAGCACTGAGGTCCAACAAGACCAGAACAGACACAAGATTCTTATCTGAGGCCGTGAGAATATCATTTGTAACTTTCACTAATGCGGTTTCAGTGCTGTGATGCTCTCTACAACCTGACTGAAATTCCTCAAACAGATCATTAGTGTTTAGATGCTCACATACTCGATTGGCCACTATTTTCTCAAGGACTTTAGATAAAAATGGGAGATTAGATATTGGTCTATAATTCATTAGGTCATCTGGATCCAGAGAAGGTTTCTTAAGTAGAGGTTTAATTACAGCAACCTTAAACTCCTGCGGTACGTATCCATTTACTAAGGATAGGTTAATTATATCTAAAATGGGGGCAGTAACCAAAGGAAATGCTTCTTTAAATAATTTGGTTGGGATTGGGTCTAAAATACAAGTTGAAGGTTTAGATGAAGCTAATATTTTTGATAACTCTGAAAGCTCAACTGCATCAAAACAGTTCAAACACAGATGAGGTTCTACAGTTACCTCAGATGCTGCCTCACTTACTGAGGAAGAAGAAGTCGCGTTGGGGAGGATGCTGATGATTTTGTTTCTAATAGAAACTATTTTATTAGTGAAGAATCCCATAAAGTCGTTGCTGCTGAAGGCTAAGGGAATAGCTGGCTCAGAGCTAGGATTCTGTGTAAGTTTGGCAACTGTACTGAAAAGAAATTTAGGATTATTCTTATTCTCCTCAATTAGTGACGAATAATATGCAGTTCTAGCTTGTCGAAGCTTATTTTTATAAAGCACTAGACTATTTTTCCAGGATAAGTAGAACTCTTCCCGGTGTGTAGAGCGCCATGTTCTCTCCAGTTTTCTAGAGTTCTGTTTTAAAGTACGCAGTTCAGAATTAAACCAGGGAGCCAACTTCCTGTGCTTAATTACCTTCATTTTTAAAGGGGCAACATTGTCTAATGCCACACATAAAGAGGAAGTAACACTATGAAGGAGACCATCAATTAGTGAAGGGCTAGAAATGAAATGGTTGCCCTCTGCTAAGTTACACTGAGATTCTGAAGACAGTAAAGATGGAACAGTTGCTTTAAAGTTTGCTACAGCGTTATCAGATAAAGATCGACTATAGTGGAATTTACTTTCATGTCTGGAGAACTTGGTTATAATAAACTCAAAAGTTATCATAAAATGGTCCGACAAGACAGGATTGTGTGGAAATACTGTTATCTCCTCACACTCTATACCATGTCAGCACAAGGTCTAATGTATGATGGCAGGAGTGGGTGGAGCTATGGATTCTTTGAGTAAAACCAATTGAGTCTAAGATATTACTAAAGGCTACGTTGAGAGGATCACTTTCAATGTCAACATGAATGTTAAAATCCCCCGCCACAATGACCTTATCAGTATTTAACACCAAATCAGACAAGAAATCTGAGATCTGATCCAAAAATTGAGAGTAGGGGCCTGGTGGACGATCCAAGACTACAAACAAAAGTGGTTTTAGAGCTTTGCAATCCGGATTAGGCAAACTAAGAATTAGATGTTCAAAAGAACTGTAGCTATTAATTGGTAGGGGACTGATTAATAAATCTGAATGAAAGATGGTTGCTACTCCTCCTCCTCGCCCTGTACTACGAGCAATATGATGATTTAAATAATTAGAAGGAGTCGACTCATTTAAACTAACATAGTCCTCTTGCTGCAGCAGGATTCTGTGAGACAAAACAGAGAAATCTGATTATCACAAATCAAATCATTAACTAATAAAGTCTTTGAAGAGATAGATCTAATGTTCAATAAACCACATTTAATTGTTCTAGTTTTCTGTTCAGTAGAATTTGTTTTTATTTTTATGAGATTTTCATGATTTGCTCTATTAAGCTGATCTTTAATCTGTTTGATTCTGGCCGTGGGCAGGACACTGTCTGGATGGGGTAGTGGGTGGGCAACAGTACAGAAGCTGCAGAGGGGAGGGTTAAACTACGACTCTGCTTCCTGGTCTGGACCCTGGGTTGTCAGGGAGGACTAATAAAATTGGCCATATTCCTAGAAAGAAGAGCTGCATTATCCAAAGTGGGATGGATGCCGTCTCTTCGGATCAGACCAGGTTTTCCCCAAAAAGTTTTCCAATTATCAATGTAGCCCATGTTGTTTTCGGTGACCATTATCCTCAGTAAATGTAGGCTCTTAAAGCTTGTCATTTTTAAAAAGCTGTCTTATGTACAAGATCAAATACAGCTTACCTCCACCTCATCTTTGCAGTCTTGTAGAATTGAGATAGTCTGTAACACGTGTTACTATAGGGGCTTGTGTGATATCATACAGGAAAGGTTCCTTTGGACAATCAGTTTTCACCTGTGAGGCAGCTAGAGAGTGGAATACAATTCCACAGAATATAAGACTCCATCACATACAGCACATTTAAAATAAAACTAAAGAAATGGTTAATTAACAACCAAATTTGTCAGCACTAGTGCAAGAACCCTTGCGTGAGTACTATTATTGCTGGAGTGGATTGGCTCGAGTTTGTTTGCGTGCGTGCGTGTGGGGGGGGAGGGTGTTAATCTGTGTAATGTTTTACTTACTCCATTGCTTTTTATGTTGTTTTTTTTGTCTAATTGATGCTTTTAATTGCCGTGTGCCTTCAGGCAGGGGGACTACCAATGGAAATTAGCCTTTTAACTACAATTGGGTACATTTACATTGTAAAATGTTTATTAATGCACACAGTGCCTTTAAAGCAAATGAAAGTTAAGACTGCCAGACTCACACCTAGAGACAATCTACAGTCTCCGGTCAACCTGATGTGCATGTTTATGGTTTGTGAAAATGGAGTACCCTGAGAACGGGAGAACATGCTAACTCCACACAGGTGGGATTTGAGCCGGTGACCATTTTGCTGTGAGGCAACAGCTCTACCAACGGCACCATCGTGCAGCCTTGCTCAGATATTTTAAATAGAAATCAACATGTTCCCAGAAGTACTTGGGTGTATTTTCCCCACAGACAGCAAAGTAGATCTAACTGAAGGTGTAATTAAAGTTGCTTCATTTCCCTTTTCTTTCTGAATATCATGTTTCCTAAAGATGGAAATGAGATGAAAACTTCTGCTTCCTGACTACACTGGTGGTTTTATCACACTGTCAACAGAGAGGTGTTTGCTTTGAAAGTCAAATTAGAGTCACTTTTGTGCCTTTTTTTTACTTTGCATGTCTCAGTTCTGACTCTCCTACCAGATAAGTGACTCAGTCTCAGTGCTGCGGTCATCTGATGCAGAGGTGCTTCTGGATGTTTGGCGATGCTGCTGTGATTATTCACAGAAATACGGGTGAGAGGATTTTTATTTATTATTGCATGTTTTTACTGATGTCTTTTCTTTTTTTTAATGTGTGTGTTTCTGTTTAAAAAATGACTAAACATCTTGAAACATTTTGCATTAAAAATTATTTTAGTCAATAGAAATAACAAAATAATAAAAAAAAATGTTAATTATTTGAATTATGGTTAGCGTCCAATATTTAAATGTGAAGAAACATTATTCCTACAAATGTATGCACATTCAAATAGGAAACTAAATCATTTCATAGTTATATTTGATATAATTGTTTTTCACACCAGAGCAGATTAGGGGTATCACACCAAAAACAAAAGGTTATAGGAAAACCAGAATTTCAGGAGTTTGTGGGTTTTTTCCCCATTAAAATAAATTAAATAAAAACTGCAATAAGGAACCACCTCTTACTCCATTTTTTACATAACTTTTTTGCACTACAGACAAAAAAAGACTAATTAATTTTGCAACTCACTGAAGTTTGTTTATATATACACAGACATGGACAAAATTGTTGGTACCCTTCGGTCAATGAAAGAAAGACCCACAATAGTCACAGAAATAACTTGAATCTGACAAAAGTAATAATAAATAAAATTTCTATGAAATTTCGCACCATCCGTCGTTGTTTGAGCCAAAGTGGACTACATGGGAGACGACCAAGGAGGACACCATTGTTGAAAACAAATCATAAAAAGGCCAGAATGGAATATGCTAAACGACATGTTGACAAGCCACAAAGCTTCTGGGAGAAGGTCCTATGGACAGATGAGACAAAAATAGAACTTTTGGACACAGTTCACAGATGGAAAAATGAAGCATATCAAGAAAAGAACACCGTCCCTATTGTGAAACATGGAGGAGGCTCTGTTATGTTCTGGGGCTGCTTTGCTGCATCTGCTCAGGGTGTCTTGAATCTGTGCAGGGTTCAATGAAATCTCAAGACTATCAAGGGATTCTAGAGAGAAATGTGCTGGCCAGTGTCAGAAAGCTTGGTCTCAGTCGCAGGTCATAGGTCTTGCAACAGGACAATGACCCAAAACACACAGCTAAAAACACCCAAGAATGGCTAAGAGGAAAACACTGGACTATTCTAAAGTGGCCTTCTGAGCCCTGACCTCAATCCTATTGAGCATCTTTGGAAGGAGCTGAAACACGCCGTCTGGAAGAGGCGTCCTTCAAACCTGAGACAACTGGAGCAGTTTGCTCATGAGGAGTGGGCCAAAATACCTGCTGAGAGGTGCAGAAGTCTCATTGATGGTTACAGGAATCGTTTGATTGCAGTGATTGCCTCATAAGGTTGTGCAAGAAAACATTAAGTTAGGAGTACCATCATTCTTGTCCAGGCCTGTTCCATGAATTTGTTTTTTTAAAATAATTCCGTTGAAGCATGGTTGAAAAGAAATGTCTGATTTTCATTGGTTAAATTTCATAGAATTTTTATTTTTTATTACTTTTGTCAGAATCAAGTTATTTCTGTGACCTTTGTGGGTTTTTCTTCCATTGTTCACACACACGTATATATATATATATATATATATATATATATATATATATATATATATATATATACATATTAGGGGTGGGAATTTAACGCGTTAATTGTGATTAATTAATTAATTTGAAAAATATAACGCGTTAAAAAAAATAACGCATTTAAGCCTTTAAGCCCGAGGGTCCCCCGATTGGGGGATGTTGAAGTTAAGCAGCAAAATACATGCCCTAAATATCAATATAGTCAAGCTGCACCTCTAATGAAAGCTCAGAACCTTGGCTACAAGTCCATGTAAACCGTTTTTATGTGCAAACACAACTAAAACTACAATCAAATGAGTGATCAGAAATCCCTCTTCATGTGTTTTTGCCTTCATTTCTGTCTCTAATGATGCTAAATCAAATCAAATTGCACACACATTCTATCAACTCATTATTATTTTCATTATTATTATTATTATTATTATTATTTTAAAGACCGTACCATTATCAAAATATACTTAAAATAGTATTGTACTTTTAGGTCTGTCCTATTTTTGCCAGTAATATACACATATTTTTTTCTCCTGTTTTGAATTGAAATACAATTGAATGATTAAAATGCGATTAATCAAGATTAATTCATTACAAAGCCTCTAATTAATTAGATTAATTTTTTTAATCGAGTCCCACCCCTAATATATATATATATATATATATATATATATATATATATATATATATATATATATATATATATACACACACTGTTCACAAAAATTAAAGGAACACTTTTTTTATTGGGCCTGGCATGAAATCAATGAAACCTGTCTGATAATTTCCTGGTTGATTAAGCAGCGGAGGGCATTGTTAATCACTTTCAGCTGTATTGGTGTTCATGGACTTAACGACAGGTGCACTAAAGTGGCAACAATTACAAAACCCTCAAAACAGGACTGGTTTAACATGTGGAGGTCATTTCAAGTTTCTCCCTCTTGATCTTTTTTGGCTGGTTTTCCACTCGTGCTAGTTTTGGCTTGAGTAATTATCTCTACTGGCAGCATGAGGCGATTCCTTAACCCTACAGACGTTGCACAGGTTGTCCAACTTCTCCAGGATGGCACATCCACACGTGCTGCAGCAAGAAGGTTTAATGTGTCTCCCAGCACAATCTCCAGAACATGGAGGAGATTTCAGGAGACTGGCGGTTATTCTCGGAGAGCTGGACAGGGCCGTAGAAGGTCCACAACCCATCAGTAGGACCGATACCTGCTCCTTTGTGCAAGGCAGAACAGGCTGAGCACTGCTCGTGCCCTACAGAATGACCTCCAGAGGACCACTGGTGTTAATGTCTCTACCCAAACAATCAGGAACAGACTTCATGAAGATGGCCTGAGGGCCCGACGTCCTGTAGTGGGCCCTGTGCTCACTGCCCAGCACCGTAGAGCTTGACTGGCTTTTGCTCAAAAACACCAGAATTGGCAAGTCCGCCACTGGCGCCCTGTACTTTTTACAGACAAGAGCAGGTTCACCCTGAGCACCTGTGATAGACGTGAAAGAGTCTGGAGAAGACAAGGAGAACGTTATGCTGCCTGCAACGTCGTTCAACATGACAGGTTTGGTGGTGGGTCAGTGATGGTCTGGGGAGGCATATCCATGGAGGGACGCACAGACCTCTACTGCCTAGGAAATGGTGCTCTGACTGCCATAAGGTATCCAGATGAAATCCTTGAACCCTTTGTCAGACCCTATGCTGATGCAGTATGTCCTGGTTTTCTCCTAATGCACGACAATGCCCGGCCTCATGTGGCAAGAGTATGCAGGCAGTACCTGGAGGATGAAGGAATTGAAACAATTGAATGGCCTTCACGATCCCCTGACTTAAACCCAATCTGTGGGACATTATGTTTGGGTCCATTAGGCGGCGCCAGGTTGCTCCTCAGACTGTACAAGAGCTCAGGGATGCCCTCACACAGATCTGGGAGGAAATGCCACAAGATACCATCCGTTGTCTCATTAGGAGCATGCCCCAACGTTGTCAAGCATGCACACAAGCTCGTGGGGGCCACACAAGATACTGAAAAGCATTTTGAGGTGCAGAAATTAAGTTTTTGAAATAATGGACTAGCCTGCCACATCTTCATTTCACTCTGATTTTAGGGTGTCTACACAATTGAGCCCTCTGTAGGCTGAAAACTGTTATTTCCTTTAAAAGACTTGGCATCCTTTTGTTCCTAAGACATTGCCCTGTCGTTATTTGTATAGATATCCAACTTCATATTGAGATCTGATGTATCTAATGTGTTTCTTTAAAGTGTTCCTTTAATTTTTGTGAGCAGTGTATATATGTGCATATGCATAAAATAAACACATATAGGACAGCTTATTTCTGACTCCCTAATGTCACCAAAGCAGCTCTGAAAACTTGCTCCATATGTACAAGGTTTTATTGTTTTACACCACTGACTCGTGTTTCCAAGTAGATATGAAAATGTTCCTTTATGACATTATGAGCACTGCTGTAGAACAGTAGAGGCCAGTGTGCAGTCATAATAATATAATAATAAAGTTTATAATCCAGCCTTGTGGAGGTCCACAATTTTGTCTCTGGTGTCTTTTGACAGCTCTTTGGTCTTGGTAGCATTTTGAAATTAATCATATATTTATACAAAATAAAATAAAAAAACAAAACAAAACATCTTATATTTATTCCTATTTTTCTCAGTCAAGCCTACAAACTTTGTTGAAGTTCAACAGTTTATTTGTTACTCCGCTGCATATCTAGATAAAATATCTATGTATTACAGGAGCAAGATGTTGGTCCTCATATTCCTTTACACGCTGGGTATAAACATCTGCCAGGTTTGTGATCATCTCTTTCTCTAAGATCCCAGAATTGAAAATCACATCATTAAACTGATTCAAATCTTTATTTATTTTACAGGCTACAGATAATGGTAAGAGTGATTTCTTTATTTGTGAAATTAAGCACCATAATATATGCGTGACCTTGTTCCTAAATATATTTGAATGGTTTATTTTGTATGTTTCAGGGAACTCGACGCAAATGTATTATGCCACCCTGACCATAGACAAAAGTGTCTTTGATTATTTACTCGGAAATCTTTCAACGTTTCCTAGCATCTACAATGACTCTGTAATCGAAGACCTACAGATGACAACAAGTAAAACTTCTAATTATTTATTTAAAACATTCTGAGAAACTACATGATTTAAAGCATGCCTGATGGGTTTAATTGTCCCTGTTTTCTTTTGTAACAAGCATGTGATAATGAAACACAAGTATGCAGTTGCATGCCGGGCTACGGGTGGAGTGATGCAGCTTGTTTGTCCACTTCTGAATGTTGTGGTAAAAAGTCATGTTCCCTCTCAGCAGCCGCAAATCTGATGTGTATATCAAACAGCACAGGTATTTGCCATTATCTGTCTTTAAACACACACACGTGCTTCAGAACATGTGCATCTGTCTGAAAAAAGCATGGAAACCACCTTAAACATCAACATGCATTTGTATTTCTACAGTTGGTATCAAGGGGAAAATTACTTTGACCAACACATCCTATCAACAGTGTCTGTTGGATAGAACGTTGCAGCAGTTTAATGATTGTGACAGTAACTTGTTACGTCAGGTGAAATCTTAATATTTTTTAATTAAATAGCAAATATGTAAAAATTTTATAATCAAAAATTGTTAAATAATCTCAACACTATTGTTTTTTAGATGAAAATGGTTTTCAGTACTATAAAAGGATTTGACACTTTAACAATCACACAGTACAGGTATTTGCTTTGTTTCTTAAATAATGTTTATAAAAAAGTTTGATTTGGTTTTTAATAGAAACGTTGTGTTTTTACGTTTCACATTAGCGTTGGGAGCGTTGTTGCGAGTTTTGCTATGACGCTTGTCTCTGGTGTCCAATCTGCACAACTGCTCAACAGCGCAATCGTCCTGAACAATAACGTGAACGGTTCAATGAATTTAGTGACATCAGGTAAATTTTTTTTTGTCCGTGGTTCGATCACTAGCTGTTTTTTCATCTCTATAATGATTTTCCCCTTATTTTCACAGGGATTGTCACTATAAAATTACCAGCTCAACCCGTGCAGTATCACCAGCCTGTCACAATTTTCTGTAATTCACGGGAGGATCTGGGATATAACCCGCAGTGGAATCTGTCAACAAATGGCCAAACATACATGATTACCAATGGAACCATTTCAAATGTGGCTGCACAATTCCAACAGAGCACAGTCTCACTTACAAGTGTTGATGAACTCTGGGAAGGTACATTTGTTTCAGCGACAGCACTTTAAACTGCAATTCCATTAAATACTCAGCGCAGCCTGACTTAAAGGGATACTATGCAGTTTTGGCTTGCTTTTAGCACCCCCTAGTGTCCGTTAGTGAAAGCAAAAGTGAAACTTATCTCCTCACTGTGCGTTCGTCTTTTTAACACCTTAATCTAACTGCTGAAATGTCTCCTCAGCCTTCATTAGTGTCTACAGGAGCGGTTCATCACTAAATCAAACAAATCAGCTGTGTTCATGATCTAAAACATGCAGGAAACAGACTGCTCTATAAACAAAATGATGATTAAGGTGGAGATGTTTGAGGTGAATGAATGATTAAAAGTTGATATCTGCTGTTGATTAAGTGACAGCAGGCTCAGTTACAGCAGAAGTTTCCAATCCTGGTCCTCGAGGCCCCCTATCCAGCATGTTTTAGCTCTTTCTCTGCTCCAACGGACCAGATTTAATGTAGAGTTTTAAATGGGCCCAAAAATTCAACCAGATGACATCACATACAACACTCTTTCTGAGCCTCACTGAACCCAGGTTTTTTTTTTGTTTTTTACTAACAAAAGCTCAAAGGGGTCCAAAAATGTGCTTCTATTTAATTAGAAAGAAAAAATTCAAATAAACAAATGATCATTTAACTGCAAAGTTGTTTCTACACACAGTGGCTTTAGCCCTCTTCATTGTTTGTTCTCTTCTCAGGAGAGTACATATGTGTCTACATACAACAGAAAAGCTCTACCACCATATACCACCAAGCCAACGCTACAATGGAAATTTGCCTCCAACCACTTATTACAATTTCCACACAACCAGCATTTCCACGCTGTACCAGTAATACCGATGTGAAGATGGTCACAGTTAATTGTCAGATACCCACAACCAATGAAAAGTATAATGTGACATGGTCCCAGTTTGCTTCACCTGTGGGTAACATTTCTGGTAAGAAAATTCTCCCGCGTTGATCAGTTGTTCTTGTGCATTTTCTGACATGCCTATGTGACTCTTACAGGCAGCAGAGTTCAAACATATTCAGCTACTTCAGTTGTAAGCTGTGACCCAACAAGCACTGAGTCCTCTACAAAACCATTGGCATCGTGTGAATTTATAAACACATGCCAACAAAATGTGTTCCAAAACATCACCTTCATCATGATTTACCGTACGTATTAGTTCAAGACACTGATGTTATTCATTAATCACTCCTAATGTCCTTAATCAAAATTTATTACTATATTATTATTTAAATCATGACGATGCTTTGCATAATGAAAATGATCTCTATTGAACCCTTTGCATTGTCTTCATAGCTACTAAAATGCCAAAATGCAAATAAATAAGATACTGACCGAAGTGTTATGTTGAGATGCTTTCCCCCATTAAAACTTGTTCCTTTTTGTTTTCTCTTTAAACTCTTTGGAAGAAAATTGCTGAAAGTAAAAATCTTTTTTTATGCTGAGAAAAACATCCAGATGGATGAATTTCTATCGTGTTCATTAGAAAAATATAATCAAACATTTTTTTAATCACATGAAAACTACTCATTACTATATGGAGTACATATGGAAAGATCTTTATTATTCTATGTCCATATATTTACATTGCAGTGGGGGAACACACCCTAATCACTGTGAATCTAGAATGACTTGGATGAGTGAGAACAGGTTTGATAGGTAACATACCTTTACATGACAAGGATATTCTATGGTCAATATCTTGATCAGATGATGTGAAACTATTCAATAAACCCCTGTTTAACCACAGATTCGTTGGTCAACAAGTCGTGATTCTGTTTTATCTGACTGGTTAGAAATAACGCCCACCAGCTCAATCCTCCATCAGGGAGATGCTATGTTTTTTTTATCATCAGTCATTCCCACTGACATTGTTAGGCAGGTTATCAGATAAAATAAACTTGGTGCAATGCAATAGGTGAGGGATCAGACAAAGTGCAGCCCAAAGACCCCTTATGATGACAAATACCAATGGAAACAGTGTTTCCTTGCCTGGATGCGGGTCACCAGGGCCTCCCTCTAGAGCCAGGCCTGGAGGTGGGGCACATTGGCGAGCGCCAAAAAGGAGAAGTGGGTCCCCCATCTCATGGGCTCACCTCTCGTGGGAGGGGCCAAAGGGGTCGGGTGCATTGTGTGATGGGTGGTAGCTGAAGGCGGGGACCTTGGCGGTCTGATCCTTGGCTGCAGAAGCTAGCTCTTGGTACGTGGAATGTCACCTCTCTGGTGGGGAAAGAGCCTAAGTTGGTAAGGTTGAGAGGTTCCGGCTAGATATAGTCAGGCTCACCTCGACGCATGGCTCCTTGAGAGGAGTTGTACTCTCTACCACTCTGGAGTTGCCCCAACTGAGAGGTGCCGAGCAGGAGTGGGCTCGTTGCCGCTTATCTTGGTCCCTGTACATTGGCGTTTACCCCGGTGAGCAAGAGGGTAGCCTCTGAGGGTCTGCTGGGAACATCTGGCGGAGTCTTCTATCAGAAGGAGCTTCAATTCCCACCTCTGACAGAATTTCAAACACATCCAGGGGGAGGCGGGGAACAATGAGTCCGAGTGGGCTATGTTTTGTGCTTCCATTGTCGAGGCGGTCGGCCGGAGCTGTGGCCGCAGGATTGTCTGTGCCTGTCGTGGCAGCAAGCCCCAAACGTTAAGGATGCTGCCAAACTGAAGAAAGAGTCCTATCAGGTCTTTTTGGGCTGTGGGACTCCAGAGGCAGCTGATGGGTACCAGCGGTCCAAGCAGAATGCGGCTCAGGTGGCCACGGAGGCAAAAACCCAGGTGTAGGAGGAGTTCGGTGAGACCATGGATCAAGACTTCTGTACAGCTTTGTGGAGATTCTGGTCCACCATCCAGCATCTCAGGAGGGGAAAGCAGTGCATTACCAACACTGTTTATTGTGGGGATGGTGTGCTGCTGACTTCGACTTGGGACAAAGTGGATTGGTGATTTGGAGAAGGGGTTTGACCGCGTCCCTCGGAGGGCCCTATGGGGGTACTCTGAGAGTATGGGGTACCAGGCCCTCTGAAACGGGCTCTTAGGGCCCTGTATGACTGGTGTCAAAGCTTGGTCCGCCTTGCCGTCAGTAAGTCAGGCTCGTTCCCAGTGAGAGTTGGACTCTGCTAAGACTGCCCTTTGTCATCGATTCTGTTCATAATTTTATGGACAGGATTTCTAGGTGCAGCCAAGGTGTTGAGGGGATCTGTTTTGGTGGCCTAGGGATCAGGTCTCTGCTTTTTGCAGATGACGTAGTCCTGTTGGCTTCAACAGACCGTGATCTCCAGCTTTCGCTGGAGTGGTTTGCAGCCAAGTGTGAAGCAGCTGGGATGAGAATCATCTCCTCTAAATCCGAGACCATGGTCTTGAATCGGAAAAAGGTAGAATGCCTTCTCCAGATCAGGGACGAGGTCCTGCCTCAAGTGGAGGAGTTTAAGTATCTCAGGGTCTTGTTCACGAGTGAGGGAAGGATGGAGCGTGAGATCGATAGGCGGATTGATGCTGCGTCTGCAGTGATGCGGGTGTTGTACCGGTCTGTCGTAGTGAAGAGAGAGCTGAGCCAGAAGGCGAAGCTCTTACTGGTCGATCTATGTTCCTACCCTCACCTATGGTCACGAGCTTTGGGTAGTGACTGAAAGAATGAGATTGAGAATACAGTCGGCTGAAATGAGTTTTCTTCACAGGGTGTCTGGGCTCTCCCTTAGAGATAGGGTGAGAAGCTTGGTCATCTGGGAGGGGCTCGTAGTAGATCTGCTGCTCCTCCACATCAAGAGGAGCCAGTTGAGGTGGCTCAGGCATCTGGTTAGGATGCCTCCTGGACGCCTTCCTGATGAGGTTTTCCCAGCACGTCAAACCGGGAGGAGACCCAAGGGAAGACCCAGGACACGCTGGAGGGAACGCCTTGGGATTACCCCGGAAGAGCTGGCCCAAGTAGCTGGGGAGAGGGAAGTCTGGGCCTCTCTGCTTAGGCTGCTGCTCCTGCAACCCAACTCCGGATAAGCAGACAATAATGGATGGAAGGATGGATGATGTACAGATAATTAAGACATATATTTAATGATTGTACTGTGTCACATTTGACCCTCCATGTACTCCATCCCTACTGGCTAGTGGTGTATAGATCACTTCTGAAAACTAGACAATGATGAGTTTGTTGAGTCAGTAATGAAAATGTCTGAATAAATTAAACAGGGTTAGACTGGTTACTATTTACAATTAGAAATGCAGAAAGCTCAACACAAGGCTGGATTGAATTTAAATTGCATCGATGATTCTGTGACTTTGGGCACAGTCTCTGACATTTTACAAGATCCTACATTTTTAAAGAGCAGTAATTTTCCTAAGGTTTACTTTGCTTACAGGATTTTTAATTAGTTTTCTATGCAACATGATTTAGTAACAACATGATAAAAAAATTGGTTTTAACATTTCTTCTCACCAAACAGCTGGTGACAAATACTGCCCAGGAGAGGGTGACTGGGGGGACACCAAGGCTGGATATACTGCAGTAATAGGATGTCAAAACCAGGCTGGAGTGAGAACACGAAGTTGCGGAATGTAAGAATGAATCATCAATGTCTTTACCACCAGATAAAGCATTTAACTTTTTCTTTTACTCTATTAAACCCTTTATCCCAGCTGTACTGGTGAAAACACAAACACACTTGTCAGTTTGTTGTTTTGTTTGTTGAGCAATTCATTTTAATTATTCACTTTAGGGATCAAAATTGGATGGCTGAGGTGTCAGGGTGCGTGAATCAGGACCTCTCTGACGTGCTGCAAAGTGCCATAGTACGTAAACTTTCATTACAAATCAGCTTTTCATCTTTTGAAAGAAATGTCAGCTCAAACTCTGTTAGTACAAAACCTAAAGAAAGACATTTTTACAAAGACCATTTTCTACTGTTTATTTATTCTCAATCTGTGGCTACAGTTGACCTAATCCTCACTGTTGTTTCCTATTGTTACAGATTAGTGACATCGGACTTGGCGAGCTGAATCTGAATGCTGAAGACGTATTTTCTCGCTTTCAGAACGTCACTAAGACAGCAACATTAAACAGCTTTGCCAACATGAATACCTCAGTTCAAGTACTCAGCACCATGCAACCAAAGCTCACAAGTATAAACAGTAGTTCAGCAATAGACGTGAGTATCACTGAACCTCGCTGGTTAAATGTCATCTGTAGTTTAAAGCACTTAGCCCTTAAGCTCTTTTTATAAGACACGTTGTGCCGGCAAATCAGCATAATATTATCGCAACGTGTGTCTTATGAACGCGCCATGGCGGCATCACGTTGCGGGAATTTTGCGGCATTCATGCAGCCACGCTTGATAGTAATATTGTGGCTTCACCGGTCTTATAAACGCACATTAAGCCTTGGCGCAAAAGAGGGTGGTGTCATGATCACGTGATGAATTAATGCCGAGCTCCGGCCGGGAACTATATTGAAAATGAAAGTAAACACAGGCGTAAGTTTCGTTTTGTAAACAGAACCAGCTGAGATGATAAACTGGAGCGATGCAACACACCGGGAGCTTCTCTCCATTAGCGCTGCAGCTCAGATCTGATCTGACAGGTCACAGCCTCCACAGTGACTCACACATGTAGAAGCGGCTTGTGAAAAAACTTGACGAGCGCGGCTTTGATCGCAATAAAAAGCAAGTTATGTCCAAGATAAACGGAAGTCCGTGACAATGCAGAGACCGGCCCCATACCCCCATTATGCCACCATCCCGTAATCTTTTATAAAAAGGACACAATTGTGCCACATTTCTATAAAAAGGGCTTTAGTGGTTGATAATAGTAGCAGCTAATTTATTCACCATTTTGAGGATTGCACCTTTAAATTCGTAAAAATGTATTATTTTTATATTTACACAGTACACACATCTAAACAGAAAATAGGTGTTTAAAGGCTGTTTTACCATTTTATCACATCTGCTGTTCTTCTTTTCAGAACTATCTGGACTCATCCAGTAATTTGCTGAATGACACTCTCTTGTCCTCCTGGAACGTGACATCTAATGACAGCTTTTTATTGGCTAGTACTTATTTGAATTCAGTTGAGAACTTAGTCAAGATATCAAACATGACAGGAACAAATAATAAGGTGAATCTACAGGTAGTCACATGCAATAATAGCACTTGCACCAACAAAGTTTTTAATGTCACTGTTAACATTGACAGTGCAAGCACTGTGAAAACAATCGGATACAAATCCATGGACAAGCTTTTGCCTACTGCTAATACCTCGTTAAAGACCAACAGCATAGTTGTGTCAACAACTACAGATACACAACAAAATACCACCAACATTATAATTCAGTTTGACTTGCTGAATCCAAGGCCTCGCAATGTTGAACAGCACTGTGTCTTTTGGAACAATGGAAATTGGTCATCAGATGGTTGTATATGGGGTGGCCCCAGCAAAGAGGGACAATGCATTTGTAATCATCTCTCTGCATTTTCCATTCTAATATCCAGCGATCCCATCAAAGTCCCAGCGTTAGATCAGATAACCACTGTTGGTCTGGGAATATCGATCGTGTCGCTCGTCATCTGCCTTGTGATAGAACTGATTGTCTGGAGCGATGTCGTAAAGACAAACACTTTGTATTTGAGACATACTGCCCATGTGAACATTGCTCTGTGCTTGCTGGTTGCTAATGCTTGTTTTTTAGCATCATCGAACCCACAAGGTCTTACAGACATCTGGTGTAAAACGTCTGTGGTGCTGAAGCATTTTTGTTACTTGGCCATGTTCTTCTGGATGCTGTGTCTTAGCATCACGCTCCTTCACCAAGCAGTTTTCTTGTTTCATAAAGTGAGCAAGAGGAACTACCTGCGGTTCTCGTTAGTCCTGGGCTATGTTTTCCCCTTTATCATTGTTTTTGTCACGTTTCTTAGCTACAGCGCAGGAGCTGAAGGTCAGTACTACTCATCAGCTACCTGCTGGCTGGTTTATAAAGGACTTCTGATGGGCTCCTATTATACATTCATCATTCCAGTAGGCATAATCGTTATCATCAATGTGTTCTCCATGGTGTTGGTAATTATGAAGCTTTTAAGTGCCCACCATCAACATGCAGACGCATCACAGGAAAGGGAGAAAGCAGCAGCCAAAACTGTGTTGAGGGCAGTTATCCTGCTGACCCCGATCTTCGGCGTGACATGGGTTTTTGGATTAGCGGTGGAGATTTTCGACCTCACTATTGGAACATTGGCTCTAGTGATCAATTACCTCTTTGTCATTCTAAACGCCTTTCAGGTACGGTCAATATAATTTATCTATTTTAGCAAAACACCTCAAACAGTAACAAAAATAAGGGAAACTTTTCTTAAATTGCAGGGTTTCTTCATTTTGTTGACCTCGTACTTGTGTGACAAAATGGTAAGTATTTTTTTTAAACATGCCAAAAATTAATCCTGCAGTGGTTCCCAAATCTTTGGGCTTTTGACTCTTAAAAGCACCAATGGCAGCGATCTTAGAGCCCAATTCTGGCTGATTTAATTATACAGAACCAGTCCAAGGTTTGAACACAGACGCCCATTTATTTTGAATGAATAGCTGTGTCCAAAAGACATTATGATAAAAAATCAAATAAAATGGTTGCATAGCATCCTTAAATCTGTTTTATTCTGACAGACCCGTGAGGCATTGATGAAGTACTTCAAGAAGAAAGTAAGTGATCAATCACTGGATTTGCATGCATGCAAACTACAACGATGAATGTTAATTTCACGCATCTTTTCCTCTGATCTCCAGACTCCGGCCGTCTCCAGCATGAGCGAAAGCACCACGAAGTTAGAAACATCATTCAGGAAATAAAATCATGTAAACTCATAACAAACCACCTATTGCATGTAAAACTGTGGATAATATTGCCTAATGAGGTACATTTACTCTTTGATGTGACTGGTTGATTGTCAGTCATGTATTTTTATTGCACATATATCGTGGTATAACATATATAAACATCTGTCTTTTTGGTTGTTTATGTATTAGTGACATCTGAGGCTTCCTGTGCAAAGAGTGTGTATGCACCTTCCCAAGTGAATCTCCAGATGTATCAATAATAAAAATGACCTTGGAAATGTGTGCAGCTCCAGGCCAAATAGCCCAGTCAGCTCTGAACTGAGTCATGCCAGTTGTGTGGGATGGGATTATCTGTACGACTGTTTCAGTTAAACATTAAAACATAATTTGCTGCAATAGCCAGTGATGTAATTGAAGCCATCGGCTGCACGCACATAACTTAAAAATGCCAAGAAGATATCAACAGGAAACATTCGGTCAAATCGTATAAAATGCAACTAACAAACATTATGTCAAGGTGACCTGATTCAATGCATGTATCATTCGTTCTAATGAACTTCATGTTTTTTTGTTGTTCTTCATTCCCACAGATAAACATGATTTTTGATCGTGCCGAGGATAATTACACGTCTAGGACTTGTGCATCTATTTGCATGTTTAAATTTGCAAGTATAAATGTGAAGAAGAGATACCTGGTACTCACTCGTGTGTGTTACACAGTTTGACACATCTGAATTTGTTTGTGCATGTACAGTTTCCTCGATCTGAGCTGAGAAAGTCTTTGCACACGAGGCTCCAGATCTTAATAAGTTAGATGACGCTATATACAGATGTCATGCGAATAAAGTAATATTGTGTGTTGCATGTTTTAATAAATACATTAGCAGATATTAAAGTGCAAGTTTTAAATGATTATCAAGCTTTGTTTTGTAAATTTTCTTATCTTTGCTTTTAGTAGTCCAGTCTTTCTCCCTTTCTTTACTTCGTTCTGCCCATTCTTCATCTGTGTCATCCATCAAAATACCTTCTTGAGCTGCATTCTTGCGGTAGGCCTGACACTCGGTCTCTGCTCTACAACAAACAACAGGATGGTTTATTAACTGTAATGATATATATAAACATACTTGATGTATTAAAGATGAAAGATGGAAGAAACTGGGCTTGAGTCATACTTTTTGAGGAACTGAACACAGTCTTGGTGTCCATATATTTCGGCCAACCTCACTGGTTTCTCCCCACAGCAGTCCTCTTTGTCCACTGGTGCATGGAGAGAGTGCAGCAGTTGCAGCACCACCAGCTGGCCGGCTTCTGCAGCAAAGTGGGCCGGAGTCCATCCATGCTCCGTCTTCAGACATGGTCTGGCGCCGTGCTCCATGAGGATCCTCACAACCTCTGTGTGTCCTAAAGAAAATACAAAATAGATTAAAGACAGCCTAAATATCAGTTTGAGTTGTTTGCTTTTACAGTGTGATGAGTTTAGTGGAAAAAAAGAACACATTTAGCCAATAACCTAATATTCAACACTATAGCCTATAGGAGTGATGAATGTGGCAAAAGCATGTTACAATCAGTGGCGTGTCCAGGCCTTTTAAAATGGGGTGGCCCAGGCCAGGCAGGGCACTTGTTTATGCATAGGTGGCACCAATGAGTTCCGCATTTTGCCATGACCATTTTTATCTCTGTGTTGTTTTTGTGGTGGTTAGAAAGCCACCTCTTGGTGCATTTCTGCCACCAACTGGAGTGGAGTGGGACTATGACTCTAAATACAATAAATGTCTATGAAAAAATAATAAAAACTATTCAAACACGTTGTGTTGGGCGGGGCTAGAAACCAGTGTTAAAGGAGCATGCTGCCACCTACTGTTTTGGAGTTTATAACCCCAAGCCTTTTGTGGACAATGTAATGTCTGTATGCTGGTGAAGGTTCTCAGTCATCCAGGTCATGGTAATCCAAGGGGTTCAAATGAAGGCAACTGGACTTCTTTGGTTTCTTGAAGACGTTTCGCTTCTCATCCGAGGAGCTTTGTCAATTCTGACTGGACTATGGGAGGGTCGATCTTATAAACTGATGTAATGTCTGTTTAAATAGAACTCAGTGGGGGTGGCCCCTGGGGTGGCCAATTAGATTCTAAAGGTGGCATGTGTTACCCCAGGCCACTTCCTGGACACGCCCCTGGTCACAATATTTTCAACAGTAAATTCATGGTCATCACTTCACTTTTTTTAAGTATTCTGCAAGTATGCTGTGAGGCTATAGTGCAATAGTGTCCATGTGGATAATATTAGACGGTCTCCTTCGACCAATCATTTTAGGGATTAAAAACACACCCCTAAACGCAGCAGGGGGTCTGAGGTATTTATCTACCATCACACCTACCGATCTGATGAGGTGGTGGCAACAATATCTACTGGGCCCACAACAGATTTAGGTGATAATGACTTATGAGGGTTTTTCAGAGGCAAAATAAAGACTCACCCAGAATTAGACAGGTGGTTATAATGTTATGACTTAAGGACACAGGAGACATTGGATTGTCTCAAAATTAGTTAAACATCTGTAGGAAGTCAAATGTTTATTTTTGTTTAGATTTTACATGTTTACAGTCAGGAAACAGCTTGTACTTTTTAAAATGAATTTAACCTAATTTTCTTTACTTTGTCATTTATCTGCTGGTATGGGTTAAATAGATGAACTATCATGATAAAGGTGCAGTAAAACTGCTAATGATACATTTCATGAATTGTAATTTAAAGCAAAATCTTGAGATTCAGTCACAGTGAACAACAGTCAAAGCAAATCTGTCAGTCATTGCTTTATTTTCATTTTTAATTTCAGGTGCAGTCCCATTTTTCTGAATTAAGACTATCTTTGACCAAAAAAAAGAAACATTTAGAGGTTTCCCTAAATATAACAATATATATTTGTTGTATTTAATCTTTTCTTTGCCTGACAGACTGAGGGACAGGAGGAGTAACTTGAGTAATAGTGATCAGGTGAGCCGCAGGTGTAACAGAAGCTACGTGCTAGCTAGGCTAGCTACCTTTAGCTGCTGCCCAGTGAAGCGGTGTCTTGTCGCCCCAGTCGATGTCTCTCTGGTTCGGGCTGCACTTCTGCTGAGCCAGGAGCTTTTTAACTTTGCCATAATTTCCTGCTGCAGCCGCCTGATGCAGCTCTGTCATGTCGCCCCCGTCGTTGCCTAGCAACGGCATAGGATTCTAACGTGACCGCCGCTTTTACCCGAGCTTGCGAGCAACGCTGCCCCCTGCTGGACGAGTAGAAGAATGACATGGTGTGTCTGAATTATGCGGCAAAATTTTCTAAATATTGTACTGTAGCGATAGTTTAAATGATTGCTATTATTTTTCAATGAATAGAAACGCACTTTACTTAAATATTGGAAATTTTGGCAAAATAAAAAAGCCAATTTATTGTGTCATTTAGACTTCAGATATGACAGAAGTCAAAAAGAATTCAGGGTGTTCCTCCTGCAGCACCTGTCCTCACATGGAGCATTTAGTTAATGGAGGAGATCATTAGATATTATGAGCAGTTTGCATTTGTTTTCTGAGATGAAAGTCTTTTTTTAATTCTTGAGCTTAAAGCCACTACTGTTCAGTCTGCGGCCACTTGTTTCAAACTAGCTTATTTTGCTTGTGTCAGAATTATTAAACATTTGTGGGGGGAAAAAATAGCTTATAATTCTTTAAAGCATATCAAATGTTTTTCTCTGAATCTGTCCAGATCTTTGCCAGATTCAAAGCCAAAGACAATTTAATCTGTCAGTTTTTGCAAACTTCATAATGATGTGCAGTAAATATTTTGGTTAAAAATACATAAAATTATAATAAGTCAATACTAAAGTCCTAAATCTTAAATACAACTGATGTCTATTTGTCAAATCTGAACCAATCAAGCCCAAATTTAAAAACACTTTGTGACCTACAAACCATTATTTGCATAAATAAGCTTGTTTCTAATGATTTTAAAAAATATATTTCAACTCAATAACTAAATAAAATTTCAGCCTGCAATAGAATTGTAACCATTTTCAATGCTCAACCAAAAAAATTATTCATGTAACAAGAAAATGTTTGATCCACATGTACACTATAAAAAAACAAAAACTTTATTTTAAATAAATGTATTTCAAAAGTTAAGAACAATCAATCACAACTTTGCTTCATCAGGACCTGAAAGAAAAAAAAAAATCAAAAATCAGTCTTGAACTCTTGTAATTATTAAATCTTTGTTTTATAAACCAACTTTTAGGTTCATGTAAAACTACTTATTTGATATTAAAAACATTTTAAAATGGTCAAGGAGAAATAAAAGTTAAACCTACCACTCTGTTTTAACATCAGGATGTGTGAATGAGTTGGGCTTCATCTTGGGCCACTAAGAATAAGAGATCACATGTTAAATTTAAAAACATGAAACCATCTTAAAATGCCAAATTATACTTTACTAACCTACTTCCAGACACTTGGCCAAGGTAACTTGGTTTCCAGTATTTCTTCATCAGTGTATTCACAACCACCCCTTCACACTCCATTTGAACCCCATATCGAGGAATTTTAGTCTCTGAATGTTCTTCCACATTTAACACGGTCACTTTGAGGGGTTTGTCAACCAGAAGCTTGTAGAACTCATCATAAGCTGCGTCATCCCAGGAGCCATTGGACTCTTCAAATCCACTCAGACGACACAAAAAGGCTTGAGGACTTGTCTCCAGTAGACTCTTGGGTAATGGTCTCACATTCTTAATGTCAACTTCAGCCTCATTTCCATAGTCAACAAACAAGACGTGTAGAGTTTCCCTTTCTTTCTGAATTACTTGAGCTCTGTACCACTGGTTATCTTGGGAAAACAGAGCAAGACATGGACTGCCAGATTCGAGACTTTGAGGGAACATCACATCCTGGCCTTCCTGTCCAACCTCCTGAGCAAGCCGAGACACTTTGTGTAGATCGTCTGTGTTTGAAAACTGACACCAGAAGAAATCTGGTTCAGCAATACAAGATGCATACACTGTTTCTGTCATTTTTTGGGATATCATTAGGTCTTTAGACTCTTTAGACTCACAAAGTTGCTTCATGTTGCGCTGCTCTTGACCACCATGGATTGAGTCAACAGTTGAATGATTTTCTGTTTGTGCCATGTCTTCTGTCACTGGTTTCCAGTGTTTTTGCATCACCACATTTATATTTACTCCTTCGTGATCAACATCTACTGAATACTGAGAAACCGCAATGTCCGGATGGTCCCTTACGCTGCAAATGGTCAGTTTAAGAGGTTTGTTAATCAGAAGATTATAGAAGTCATCATAAGCTTCATCAACCCAGGACCCTTTGGACTCATCAAATCCACTCAAAGAACACAAAAAGGCCTGAGGAGTTGTCTCCAGTAGACTTTGGGGCAGAGTTCTCACATTTTTGACATCAACGTCAGCTTCATTTCCATAGTCAACAAACAGGACATGGAGAGTTTCTTCATCTTTCTGAAGAATCTGAGCTCTGTACCACTGGTTGTCTTGGGAAAACAGAGCAAGACACGGACCGCCAATGTTGAGGCTCTGAGGGATCATCACGTCTTCTTCATGTCCAGCTTCCTGAGCAAGCCGAGACACCTTGTCTAGATCCGCTGTGTTGGCAAACTGACACCAAAAGAAACTGGGTTCTGCAATACAAGATGCATACACCCTGTCTGTTTTCCCATTGGATTTCATTGGGTCTATGAACATGTCTATGTTCTTGAAAGCTTGTTCACACACACAAAGATCCACTGAGTTAGGCTCTACTTCACCACCTTGGGATGAATCAACTGTTTGAATGTTTTCTACCTTTGCACTCTTTTCAGTGAATGGTTTCCAGTATTTCAGCATTCCTGCATTTATATTTACTCCTTCATGCTCAAGCTCTACTGAGAACTGAGGAACTGCAATGTCCGGATGGTCCTTCTTGGTGAAAACCGTCACTTTGAGGGGCATGTTAAACAGAAGACTGTAGAATTCATCAAAAGCAGTGTCATCCCAGGAGCCTTTAGACTCATCAAATCCACTCAAACAACACAAAAATGCCTGAGGAGTCGACTCCAGTAGATTTTTGGGTAAAGGTCTCACATTCTTAATGTCAACTTCAGCCTCATTTCCATAGTCAACAAACAGGACGTGGAGGGTTTCCTCTTCTTTCTGAACTACTTGACCTCTGTACCATTGATCGTCTTGGGAAAACAGAGCAAGGCATGGACCACCTGGTTTCAGCATCTCATAGGAAATCACATCCTTTTGTGAGTGTCCGGCCTCTTCGGCAAGCTTTGCTATAGTGTTGAGGTCCTCTGTGTTGGCATACTGACACCAAAAGTAATCTGGGGCCACAATGCAGGAAGCATATACCTCTGCAGTTGTGTTTTGGGTGACACTTGGCCAATCGTAAGAGTAAGTTATCCCATTTTGTTCTTGGCAAGACCCAGTGGAAAGAGGAGGGAACTCTGCATTGGTTTTGGAAGTCTCTTTGTTCTCACAATCCAAATTTGGTTTTCTTTGATCTAAAATCATTACTTGTTCCATTTGTGGTGAAGAAACGTTATGCATGTTATCACTGTGGGCTTCTTTCTGTTCAGTTGTCTTCAGTACCGATTCGCTCTCATCTAGTAATGAACATTCCCCATTTGGCAGATCATCCTTTGAGCTGTTTGGGAGCTGTTGGTCAGAGTGCAGTGTCATATAAGTCATCTTGGTTTGTTCCAATTCTTTTACTTTTTCTCTGACCATCGTATTTACATTCTGGGATCCATCAAACATTTCAACAATTAGCTTCCCATTTTCTTCCTTTGCCATGACTGACATGATGAAACTATGGCCATCAACAAGATCTGCAAACCACTGGTTGACTTCCGGTGGTGTATCTGCAGGCATATCAAACAGTCCAAGTGGAATAGCCTGCACAGGAACAGACCTAACAAGGCTTGCTTCAGAAGGAAAGGGGCAAATATCCGTTTCAAGAACAGCAAGAGTGTTTCCGTAGTCAACAAACTGTACTTTAGGTTTTGGGGATACTTCTACTATTTGACCTCTGTACCACTGACCATCAGTGTACCTAGCTATGCAAACACTGTCGAGTTCAAGAGGGTTTTCGGAGCTCTTTGACTGGTCAAGTAGCTTTGCAACGTTTTCCATCAGTTTGTCATACACGTGTGAATTCCTTTGCAGTTGGCAATAGAAGTTATCAACAGTCTCTGAGAAAGTTACAAACACATTTTCTTTCCCATCCACCTCAACATCAAATGTGGAGTAACTGTATCCATTCGAGGGGACCTCTGGAGGTATTTGCTCCCGAGACTGAGCACATTTCTGAGCCAGGAGCGTACACAAACTCTCCGATTCCATTTGAATATCAACCATGTTAAGCGGTAGACCATCTTCATCAGACGTTACAGCTTTCACAACACATTTTAGCCCAGTGTTTGATGAAGCACTCAAATCTACAAACTTCTGAAATTCCATTAAGGCAGCATCATTCCAAGTGTTGGGTATGCAATCATCTTTCAGCAATAAGCAGCACAGAACAGCTTGTGCTTTGAGCTTCAAGAAAGCTGGGTCGATGGGGCGCACATCTTGCACAGGGACTTTTTGAGTTTGACCATAATCTATAAATCTTACGTCTACAGTAGAAGAGTCGTGGCTTGCAATGATTTTTGCTCTGTACCACATTTGGTTTTCCGGATTACGAGCAACACAAATGGACTCAACGACTGACTGAGGGCGTGCAGATGCGTAAAAGATTTGGAGGTTTTGCATAAGGTCTCTAAGAGAATCGCTACTTTCTGATGGTTGACACCAGAAATTCTGAAGACTTTCAATGCAAGAAATTTGGACGTCAACTGTTTCTCCTTCAGCAAATGTGCTGTCATCACAAGCATTTTGCACAAAACTCATTGAAAGATGCCCATTGCTGTGTAGCAGAGGGTCAGGAACCTGAGAACACCCACCCCTGCCATTGTCCACTTGTTCTGCTGCATTTGGCCTAGTTTCTTCTAGCAAACCATGAACTCCATTGGGTTGGTACTGTAGGCTCAATAGCTTTTGTTCCTCCAATGAAAGGCAAAAAGATAATTCCTTCTGGTCATTTAAATCTTGTCCAGACTCAGATGACGATGCAAGGCCTGCTTTTTCAAGAATAGTATCATTGATGCATTTAGCATTTGCTCCATACAGTGAGACATAATAGACATCTTGAGGTTTGTCGTGATCGTCAATCCTCGCCACCAATGATTTATCAAGGAGCATTGACTTTACCTCATCAGTCTCATCTGCAGTCCACCCTCTGCAGTTTGCCTTTACTCCACTCAGAGAACAATGATAGGTGAAAACTGGCATTTTTAGGAATTTTCCAAGGAGTGGTCTGATGTCTTCAGCTTTAACTAGCTCAGGTTTCCCTTCATCCACATGAAAAACTTCCACAACATCCTCTCCTGTCCCAGTGTTTTGCTTTAGTAAAGAGCGGTACCACCTGCCATCAGCACCCCTGGTGGCGCATGGATCCCCGCAGCTCTGGGGTTGAGCTTCTCCAAAACCTGAGCTCTCTTCATAGTGCTGGTGGATCTGATCAGACAGCAGTTTTACTGCTTGGGAAAAAATGAAGAGCATGCAAGAAATATTGAGCGGATCGATTACTGCTGTCACGTTAACATTTTCAAAAATGCCCGTGGTCAACTCGGGATAAAAGTATTGGTGATGATGAGGAAGTTGGTACCCCACATCTAGCTCTAGTTCCTGTGGTAAACAAAGGGATCCAGATGACTCTAAATCTTCACAAAGTTGTTTCTGCACAACTTCTATAAATTCATCAACTTTAATCTTCTTCGCAGCTCCAAGCTTACACATGTGGTTGGAAATGGTTGGTATCTCAAGGAGAATGATTCTATTTGGCATAACTATGTACTGAACCAGTCCTTTAAACGACTTCCCTGGCAAACACATCAAAAACTTGGTGACAGTTTCAGGCCACTCGTTTTGAAGGAAGACGACATTTGCAAGGATACAAAGTTCAATTTCAGGAGGGAATAGAAAACTGTCGTTCTTGCCCCATGCTAAAGCAGCGCTCGTGGTGACATGTGGTTCTCCTTGGTCAATCAGAAAAACATTGTAGTTTTCGTTTTGAATCGACACAATTTGAGCTCTGTGCCAAGTGTCCCTGACACAAACAAGACAGGTGTCTCCAGGTTTTCCTTCCGATCCATAAAACTTTCTCTGGGGAATTTGAATTTCCTCCCTCTTCTGCTCATAAATGCATTTCCTCCCGTCATCCACGCTGACCCATAACTCCACCAGACTGGATTTTAGATTTACTTTTTTGATGAGAACAGGCAACTGCGATCCTGCTGTAGGAAGTCCAGGAATTGAACACATTATGGCTGAAGCTTAAGTACACCTGCAAGGTGAAAAGATAACGTTTAAGGAAATATGGTTAGAAATGCTTAAATTTGCCACAACTTTTTCACAACATGTCGCACTTATTTCCCCTCAGTACATTTTTTTTTCAGGTGGGTGTGGTCTGCTCATCAAATTAATTTTGAAGGGATTTACATTTTTCCAACTTGCAACCAAAGTTTGTCAAAAAAATTTATAAAAATTGTAAAAAGAAATGTGCTAAATTATAAAATAAAAAAATTATGCTTAACAGACAAGATTTTTTTTCATCCGTTAACAACTTGTCAATGACGTTTCAAATTTAACTCATTACATCTAATTTTGCACCATGAATGTTTGACAATCTACAGAAAAATATACTGAATTCTGCATTGCACGTGATGTTAGTCATAGAAAATCATCAAATCTCTCAAAATTGATTGATACACTTCCATTTTTTATCTTACAGTTCAATCTGTAATTCTGATCTGAACTGGAAAGATACTTTTAGGTCGCGTCATATTTCCTGCTAAGTTATCAGCTCAACAACATAAACATCTTAGATTTGCAAACAAACTTTTGGGTCTCGATTAATTTGAAATATTTTTGAGTGTAGCATTAACTAGCTCTAAAAACTATTGTGCAATTGCAGACTTTTATTTTTCTAAAATCAAAATGCAAATGCAAGCAACATTTAACAATTAAGCAATTAATCATGTTTATTTAGCAGACACTTACATTGTGGACATTTGCAATTAATTAACGTGACATGTTTTTGACCTGAGGACACCCAGAGACCACGCTTGCATGAGAACATACAACTCCACACAGAAAGGCTGCAGAATGGTTTTGAACCTGCAACCTTCTTGCTGCAAGACAACATTGCCACCAACCACCGTGAAGCCAAAATAAATTAGCTTTCAAATGATTACTTTCAAACAATTTCAATCCAAAATATAATTAAACTAATCCTAATTAACTGAAAAGACACAAATAGCTCAACAACAACTCTACATTGCTCCTGAGATAACTGTAATAGAAGGAAAATTAATATTTGCATAAAGATGACTGGGACTAGGGTCATGGATATTTTTGATAGTGAATGCTGAGTGTTTGCAAAGCCAGTTAACTTTGGACTTGATGAGGAAACAACACGCAAACACACACACATGGCCTTTTACGTGCCTTGAAGTGCATACACACGGTCAACACCTGCTTCTCCTTCTTACTCACCGTGTTTGTTGAACACACCTCATCCCATCTTGTTCCACTTGTTGGCATCCATTAGTTAAAGGTGTGGCGCCAGATCACGTGACCTTTTAAACGTCTCGTGGGAAATTTCCCTCAAACTCTTACAAACTTATTTTATGTATTTTCGATGTTTTCCACCATAATTCTTGCAATGCCACTGGTTCTTAAATGTATTTTAACAAAAAAAAAGTAAAAGAAAAAGAAAACGTTTCAGGCGCGTGCGCTCCCCCTCCCCCCTCCTCCACGCAACACACAGGTAGGCCGTGAGCCAATCACAGCGCGCGCTCTGAGTTCCGTGTTTTGGTTCAGAAGTGGGTTCCAGTCTGACCAGGAAGTGAGGAAGGCTCGTTCCCATGGCCAGGATACTGCGGATGGCACATGCGGGCAGTCTGGTGATGGTAGGCGCACTCATCGCGTTTATTTATCAGGAAAAAGAACATTACCAACCAAATTACGCAAAAGTTTGAGAGTTTCCGCTTTCCTGGCTCATTTTCTTGTTTAGTAAAACTAGAAAAACGTTAGTGGGGTTAGATCATGGAGAGGTGGATGAAATATGCAACTCGTTCAGATGAAATTCTAGAATGACCCAAGATTGTTGCCAATTTAGAGCTAGAATAAGCGTGAACAAGCTTTGTTTATTTCCATGTGTTCAGACTGTTGCTTCCTGGGTTCCTGCATAACGCTCTCAACACATGTAGTGTATATATAGCTATAACTTGTAATTTAAAGTTACTCAGTGAATTAATACATCACATTAGAGCTGATGCAGTTTTTTTATTCTTTCAGGAATTTTCTTTCCTAAATGATGAGTCACATTTTATCTTTTAATTAAACCTACCCCCCTCTGGGAACTTTATTCCCTCTCCAGAGAAGAGATGTCAGGTGTGATGTCTGTGAGGGAAACAGTGGTGGTTAACTTTCATTAAAACCCAGAGGTATTTGCGTCTATATTTACTATAGGATCTTTGGCTCAAGAATACTCAGGAACTTTGGATTTGTTCTAACTACAACTCTTTGTGTCCTACAAATATTTATTTATAACTAAATAGTCTTAAAAGTGTTAAAAATTACAGCTCTAGAGGCTGAACACATGCACCTTTTTGTTTCTATGTTTCATATCAGCATGGCTAAAAATATCAGTTTTTTCCATCATGCGTGCTTTTATGCAAAGTAATTTGTTGCATGAAGATGCATTCATGGTGTCACTTCACTATTGTATCTGCTGTAGGAGCTTGTGGATCTTTGGACATTTGTGCAAAAATACCACCTTTAGTTTGGCCTTAAAATAGTGTGTGTGTGTGTGTGTGTGTGTGTGTGTGTGTGTGTGTGTGTGTGTGTGTGTGTGTGCGTGTGTGCGTGCGTGCGTGCGTGCGTGTGTGCGTGCGTGCGCGTGTGACTTCACAGTCTTAAGATGTTATCAAAAAGGCATAATCTTTGCTGAAAATGCACTCTTAAGATAAAAGCATTGCTGTTGATGAAAATGGACCACATGCTTGAAAACACTAACATCTGGTATTCAGCAATTGGGTTATCCATTAAAGCTTCTAAAAATGCTTCTTGAAAAAACAGTTTAGACTTTAAAATGTACTATTGAAAACAATGTCCACACATGCAAACTATATACATACATATATATATATATATATTTGCACTAGCAGGAGGACGTGAAGGTCTCAAGTCATGAAGCAGTTTGTTCTATTAATAGATTTGCACCTGTTTTCAGTGACACTCTCAAAATGAGTAAGAGGAAAGGCAAAGTCAATGGTGATTCGACAACTTTGAAGATCCGCAGAGTCACAGCTGTAGGTGCTGAAAATGCACCAGATGATTTAAAACATCAGGGACCATCTTCAAATAGCTTCACTCATGCTGCATCAGTGAGTATTTCATACTTTTATTTGTCCTAACGTCTCACCAGCACTCAAAGTAATGTGTTTTTTTTAATTTATTTTTTTTGCATTTCTCTTGCAGGGAGACATCGGTTTAATCGAAAGCATCACTTTGAAAAATTTCATGTGCCACCACTCTCTGGGTCCGTACCAGTTTGGGCCCCATGTGAATTTCATCGTTGGCAACAATGGAAGTAAGTAACGGCACCTAGAACAACATTGGAACACGTCTCCATTTTGCTGACTATATCTTGGTTTTGTGATTTTTATGCAACATCATGTGTGACTGTCCTGTGTAAGCATACTGGTTGCACATGTATGAAAACAATAGACATGTTATTTATAAGATGCACAGTCACTGAGGTGTGAAGAAATAATAGTTTCACAGTCACGGCCAACTAGTTTGAAGATAACAAGTTGTTCATTTCCACAAGTTTGGCTGATTCTTTATTTTTAGATCTTTTAGTCAAATATATCCATAATTATGGAAATATTGTATTTTCTGTATTTAAAGGTTTAAATGACAGTTACATTATGTTTCTGATTGGGGCGACAGAGGATCAGGAGTTAGGACATTTCACCCTCCTCTGCCTGGTGGTGGTGGATGGAGGGATGGTGGTGCCGATTGTGTGGCGGCCTAGCTTCTGTCAGTGTGCCTTAGGGCAGTTGTGGCTACAGTGTAGCTCATCACCACCAGTGTGTGAATGACTGACTGTACTGTAAAGTGCTTTGGAGTCCTCTGGAGTCATTTATCTCATATTATCCATGTTTGCAGTATTGGTCCCTTTTTCCAAGACCTCAACAATTCATCCTAAAATGATGCCATCAACTAACTTCTGGTTCAAATCCTGACTGACTGTAACTCATTCCTGCATAGTCTTGCATAATTAGATTGTTTTTTTCCAACCATCTCCTGAGGATTGACCACAAGTTCTCAATGGGATTAAGGTAGAAGGAGTTGTTCATCACCAAACTGTTGTTAAGTGTTTGGGAGGAGTTCCTCTGGGAGGATGTTTTGGCACCATTCTTTATTTGTGGCTATTCTGTGAGTGAGTCCACTCCCTTGATTCAACTCCATGCATGAATGGTCTCAGGTTGCTTTAATGTTGGCAGGACTGATGAGAGCACTCACCTTTTTAGTTTATTTGTCATGTTTCACTAGTAGATATTAGTGTAACAAGCATCATCTGTTGTGATTTAATGTTCCCCTTGTTTGTGTTTGACCATCTCAGGTGGAAAAAGCGCCATCCTGACTGCTTTGATTGTCGGCCTCGGCGGAAAGGCCACTGTGACCAACAGAGGGGTGTCGCTGAAGGATTTTGTGAAAGCTGGTGAAAAGTACATCAGTCATAGTTTCATGTAGTTGTGAAGTTTTCCTTACCAGAAGTCATTGTGGTATTTGTATTCTGCTGCTTAGTACCTCAGATATAACTGTAAAGCTGAGAAACAAAGGACCAGATGCTTACAAGAAGGATGCGTACGGTGAATACATCTCCGTTGAGCAACGCATCTCAAGTGATGGATCTCGAAGTTACAAACTAAAGAATAAATCAGGTGAGTTTTCAAAGATATGAAATGTTGTTTTTTTTGTGAGTTTAGTAAACCGTCCTTTAAAGGCTAAGTTCACTGAGAAACTATATTTTATTTGTTATTTTGGAAATATGTTCTGTCACTCTGAGTTTCAGTGTGAAAATAGTCTTCTACCCCTATTTCCTGCATTAGCTGCTGATAGAAAATAGACGAGGAAAGGCTCGGATTAGAAAAGCCAGTGACAGTTGCACGTCATATTGTCAAATTAGCGTTCATGAACTCACCCATCTTGGCTTGCGACGGGGAAGGCTGCTGTCGATTTAGCATCCAGGAAACAGCAGAGAATGTCTCGACTAGTAGAAGCTAACTGTTAGCATTAGCAACTCCACACAGCAGAACTCCTCCAGGCTTGTGTTATTTGTGGAGATAAAACATCAACCTTTAACTTTTTGTTCTTTTTAAAACACAGATAGGAGATCTTATTTACCTTTTTTATGCTGACGTTTCGGCCATCACTGTGGCCTTCTTCAGAGCTAAGCTCAGACAGACACAGGATGAACGTACCGAAGATAAAACATCAACGTTGCAAAGCAAACAGAATCAGTGGTAGCGTCATGTTGCTGTTAGCCAATCAGAGGAGAGATGTCCAAATATCAGGAAATAAGACTCCAAATTCTGCCGTGTTAAGCTCCCCTCTCCTCTGGCTAACTTTTACTTCCTGAAACAGGAGCGCCAGAGCTTTTTTCCCACAGAGATCGAATGACAAGGCATTCTTTCATACTAGAGACCACTGCAAATGTAATAATAAAACAAGTGAACTTGGTCTTTAACAAGATCCACCAAATCACACTTTGAAAAACAAAGCACATGTCTCCTAATTATTGGGGCTTTCACATCTGGCCTGGCCCAGTCCGGTCTTGGTAGTGTCGGCCCACCCCCGTGTGGCCAGGTTTTGTTCACATCGTGTTGTCTGGTTAACGTATCGCCTTTTCAGGATGTCTCCAAGCACGTGGGCGGGGCAAGAGACGCACGGAGAAGTCAGTGTTTTTCTCCTTAATTAGTAAACAAAAGGCGGCCGTGAGCTGTGTTGCTTTTGGAGACTCAGACATTAAGCACACTGCTTCCTACTCTCTCACTGAGTGCTGTATACGCCTCACAGCAGTCTGTCTTCATGCTGCAGCAGCTGGAGCGGTGGTTCCAAGCAGCAGTCAGAGAAAATGTGTACCCCACCGCATCCAGATTGATAATGAATTGCACATGCGGGAAGCCGCTGCTGTCTTTGACACACTTCAGCCAAACATCCAGAAAGCAATAATCACTTTTCCATCAGGTTCGCTGGCATTGCCATCTGATATTATTATAGGCATCAATGGCTGTAACTGTAATTTTACAGACATTGAGCTACATTATGGATAATGTTCTAAATAAAAGTCAACCACAACTCAAACTCCAAGTGAAACACGTTGAGCCAGCGCTGCTTTCTCTTAAAGTCCTGGATGGATTTTAATGAAACTCTCAGGAATAAGTGATTGTAAATTTACAACTGATTAACCTTTGGAGCCAACCCTGTACCTGCAACCCAAATCTGCAATTTTTTTTTTGAATAACATGTTTCATGAATGTGTTTGTCCCTTAACAGTGAAGTGGGCTCTTTGCAAAAGACTCGTGATGCATTAAAATAACGTTTGTTTTCCGATTCAATAATTCTCACATGTAAGAAAATGCATTCAGAAAATTGTTTATATATGACCAAATAATGAAAATTCTAGGTATTTTATATGTTTTAGCTGTTGCTGCTGCAGTACTGGCGTGTCAGTCGGTTTACTTTTCTTTTTTTCTTATATTTTAGGTCAAATTGTCTCAAACAAGAAAGAAGAATTGACGTCAATTTTAGACCACTTTAACATCCAGGTAACTATTTAGTATTTTATTCAAACTTCAGTGGCTGCATGGTTGCACATTTGGTAGCAATGTTGCCTTGCAGCAGGAAGGTTGCAGGTTCAAATCCCAGCTGCTGCAGCCTTTCTGCGTGGAGCATGCATATGTGGGTTTTCTTTGGGTATTTTGTTTTCCTTCCACAGGCTATAAACATGCATGAAAGCTTCTGCAGAATGAGTAAACACAAATGTTGTCCTGAATTGAAGGTGTTTATTGCTTATTGAGAACAGCCCAATCAAGGCCCTTAATAGGAAATGTGTTTGTGTGTTCCAGCTGGATAACCCCGTCTCTATTCTCAGTCAAGAAATGAGTAAACAGTTCCTGCACTCAAAAAATGAAACGGATAAATATAAGGTAGCACACCGACACGTTCATTTAGAGTTTAGAAAAAACAACACAACTAGAAATCATTCTCATTCTGGGGTGGTATTTTTTCTCTCAGTGATCTTTAAACAAATATCTTCTGTTTTGTAGTTTTTCATGAAAGCAACGCTGCTCGAACAGATGAAGAGAGATTACATCCACATCAAACACACGGAGACGATCACGCGGCAGCAGGTGGAGAAACAAGAGGAGGTAAAATATGAAAACAGTCTGATTTAATCTTTTACAGATTGTCAGAAAGTTACAGAAGAACATCAGGGTTTGTTTAGAAAACATTTTAAAATGTAATACCTCATCTTTTAACACTGCCACCCATCCTGAAGGCTGAGCTCAGGTACGTGTGTGCTTAGTAAAGGGAGCTAAAAACAACTCAGCATTTCAGATTTCCTTCTGTCCATTAATGCATCATAGAATATAACATTACCTTTCAGACCGCTGAAATGTGATTCTGACTGAATGATAACCCGGTTATTATCAGAAAGCAGCTTAGTTTCCTTGAGAAAGAAAGATGGGAGCCAGAATGTCTGCTAACTGTGAGAATGTGTGAAGGCTGTTTTATTCACGCGCGTCTGAACAATTTTATAATAACTTCATCTGAATGTCTTCAGAAAAATGTCAGAAGTATCTGTTTTACTCTCCTGGTAGCTGTGATTCATATTGTGTTAGGTTGAATGCAATTTTCATTTACACGTTTACTCTTGTATGTTTAAAAGATTTATTGAATTGAATAAACTTTATTATCCAACGATAGAGAAATGGACAGAGCTCTCATAACAGCGATGAATATAGAACAGTCAGTCATCTATAAATGTCTCATAAGCAACTGGAAAACCAGAATATGTCAGTCAAAAGATGGTAAATCGCTTAACTGTGATAAACTGTTGGTAAGGATGACCTGCAGTAGCTGCTTTTCACATTGTCGATGTAAAAGTCTACTGCTAAGTTCCAGTTAAGTCTGTGTTTACGATCAGCAGGTGTCTTTGGGGATGCCTTGCACCTTTCAGCGGAGGCTTACAGCTGTGCTTTGTCATAAAGTAGTCCCAACTCTAAAATGGCGCCTGTGATTTCTTTATGTTACTAATTATTTTCACTTGCAGTCAGTCTGATTATTTAGGTCACCAAGCAGAATTGGGATCACTACTGAGTGATTTTCAGGGCTTTTTTTACTCACAATGCTAGTTGGACCCATTCACTTACTGTGTTTTATGCTAAGCTAAAGCTAAAGGAGTACAGCCGGGTCAGGAGAATGGCTGGGCTGAATGAACTTAAATGATTTACCTTTTTAATGTTTTTATTTGAAAGTTGTAATTCCAACATCATTTATTTTGGACATTGTCTCCTTTTTGTGATCTTGTTTGTTTTGAAAATTTTCAGAGACGAATTTTAGCTTGTTGATATTTGAATCTGTCAGTAAAGATTAGAAACGAATAAAAGAAAACTTTTCTCTTTCATTCATTTCTTTATTTACTGTTTACGCTCAGAGCCTGAAGGACCTGAGGCAGGAGTTTCTACAGAAGAAGGAGCGATATGAGAATCTGTCTTCTTGCAGTGAGCTGAAGGAGGTTTTGGAGAACCTGAAGAAAAAAATGGCGTGGAGTTTGGTAAGAGTTCATTTAGAGGCATCGAAGCAACATATCTTGACAGATTCTTGTGAAAGCTGCATAAAGATGACGTAGAGAGCTTTAAAATAAGTATTTGTACAGATTTCTTCTGTTTTTGCTTGTTTGTCACAGTAAAATGTTTCGGATCAGTAAACACGTTTCAACATCAGACAAAGATGACCTGAGTGAACGGGTTATCCAAATTAACCTGGGCCTATGCCAGCAGCATATCACTGTGGAGGAGTTTTCTTTGCACAATCAACATGAACGGCCTGTTTAAGGTCAAAGGTCATGCATTCTCCTTCAGGATGTTCTGTTAGAGAGCAGAAGTTATGGCTCCATCAGAGACAGGAAGTGGTCCAGATCCTGAAGCAGCCCCAGACCATCACACCACCACCACCGTGCCCGACTGTATGATGTTTTAGTGTTAGCTTTACTCCAAATGGAAAGGGACACACACCTTCCAGTTCATAAAATATTCTCCCAAAAATGTTTGGAATCATAAAGATGTTTTTGGCTAAATAGAGACGAGTCTTTGTGTTGTTTTTGGTCAGCAGAGGTCTTTGCCTCAGAACCCTCCCATGGAGGCCATTTTTCCCTCTCGTCTCTTTCCTATTATTGAATCATGACCTTTGACCATAACCAAGTGGGTCCTGCAGTGTTTTAGATAATGTTCTGGGTCCTTTTGTTCTTGAATTTCCCTAGAACAAGACATGATGTGTTGCTTTAGGAGATAATCTAATTCTGAATGATTGCAGTCTTTTATTTTGATCAACTTCAGGTTAAAGAGAAGGAGCAGTCCGTGCAGCAGCTGATGGAGGACATTGAGAAAGATGAGAACGATAACAAGCATCAGGAGAACCTTAGTCTCTGTCAGGTCAGTAATGAGTCATCCTCTTCTGTTGAATTTATTTGCATCTATTTATAAATCCTTCAAGCTTTCGTCACCATCGGAGCTGAGTCACAGGTTGAATAAAAACCTCCCAGCTCACTCATTACAACATTGTCACGTTTTTTAAAACACAGACTAAGATTTTACAAGTGGAGAAGAAGCTTCAGCTCATCAAAAAGAGAACCGACGGTCTAAAAGAGGAGGAGGAGTCTCTCACGGAGGATAATCTCAAGTTGAAGCAGCAAGCAAAGAGCATCAACAAAGCAGCAAAAGAACAGGAGGTATTCACAAGGACGTAATTGCAGCTTATAACTCTGAAAATAGCAAACAGGTGTGAACTATGTTGTTTTGAGTGACTCATGATTTTCCTTTTAGCTCGTTTATTTTCGGGCTCTGAATAAACTCCGACAGTCAGAGCAGGAGCAAAGTCTTCTTCAGGAGAAAATAAACAAGGCAAAAACAAGGTGGGGAGGTGTTTAAAACACTATGGGTTGGTCTAATTTCTACATAATTCATTTGAATCATTTTATCTATAAATCAGCGAGAACAACAGCACAGAAAGCAAACCCAGAAAACCCCAGACGGCTGTGTGTGAGCTGAAGCAGCAGCTAGCACAGCTTGAGAGTAAATGCACACAGCTGAACGAAGAGATCAAGAAAAACCATCAGGCGCTGTTTAAAGGGAAGGAAGAACGGGACAAGCTGAGGTACAAGAAATCATGAACACACCAGATTTCCTGCTGCTGAACCTTTCTCATCAACCTCTTTTTAATGCTAGGATTGAAGAAAAGACGGTCCAGTTTGCGTACGAGTCCAAACTCAGGAGAAAGAACCAGCTGCTTGCGAGTCGATCGAATAAACTGAAGCGTTTTGGAGATTTTGTTCCTGACTTGATGTCTGCAATCAACGACTCGTATTCTGCTGGACGTTTCCTTAAGAAGCCTGTTGGCCCAATAGGTAACTCTGCTTTGCACGTACTTATGGCTTTGTTTCTGCATTTGTGCAAAAAGTAAAAAGACCCAATTTCAGAAAAGTTGGCAAATGTTTTGGAAAAAGGGAAAGAAAACCAAAATTCAAGGATCGGCATATCTCATATAGTTACTAAAAATGCTTTAAACTCCTTAAAAGAATTTATGTTTTTGTAGATTTTGTATATTCTTGTTGTTTTGTAGTACGTAAGCTGATGGTGTATAGCGCCTTGATGCTTTCAGAGCTGTGAGAACCACTAAAGAATCCTGCCTCTGCCACCATTTGTTGTGTCTGAATTAGTAAAATAGACAAGGAGGTCCAGCTTGTTGGTTAAAACATTATAAAGGCTTAAAGGTAGGATAGGAGTTCATGAGGAAGCTGTTGGAGGAAGCCACTTTTTGAATATACACAATCCAAAGCTCCGTACTATGGAAGACGATTAGGGCCACTGAAAAGAAAGAAAAGAAAAGAAAGAGAATTCTGACTTTAATCTCAGAATTCTGTAGCCTAGTGAACTAGACCAAATTCTTGTAGGATGGCTTGCCAGGCTAAGAATTCTGACTTTTTTCATTCTGAGATTAAAGTCAGAATTCTGAGAAAAAAGTCAGAATTCTGAGAAAAAAGTCAGAATTATGAGAATAAAGTCAGAATTCTGAGAAAAAAGTCAGAATTATGAGATTAAAGTCAGAATTATGAAAAAAAAGTCAGAATTATGAGGAAAAAAGTCAGAATTCTGAGATTAAAGTCAGAATTCTGAGATTAAAGTCAGAATTATGAGGAAAAAAGTCAGAATTCTGAGAATAAAGTCAGAATTATGAGGAAAAAAGTCAGAATTCTGAGATTAAAGTCAGAATTCTGAGGAAAAAAGTCAGAATTCTGAGAATAAAGTCAGAATTATGAGGAAAAAAGTCAGAATTCTGAGATTAAAGTCAGAATTCTGAGATTAAAGTCAGAATTCTCTTTCTCTTCTTTTTTCTTTTCAGTGGCCCTAATCCTCTTCTGTACCATCTCCCTTTCCCCCCCTAAGCCACACTTCTCAAGCTGAACCTCCTCAGACTGGCCCTGTCCTCAACAGCTCTGTCACCTAAACGTTTCTCAACAAGAACAGAACCAGACTTTAAAAAGAAACATGTAAACAACTCCTTAAATGAAATTTGCAAACAGAATGGGACATTTTGTCCGTGACACTAGACAGCTACGCTAGCTTCCTGTTTGGCTGCTCTGAGCCGAGGACATGCAGTTCATGCACAAAGATGTGCAGACAGGTCAGAGACACCCAGAGTAGCACTTTGATGGATGGATTATGATCCAATCATGGAGATGGGGACATGCGCAATGATTGGATGAGGTTTTTCCAGGATTGTACATTTCAGAGGAGATTAAAATTTTTAATTTTTTGACAAAACGTAATTTTTTGGCTGCATGTGGAGAGCATTTCAAGCAATATGGCAAAAATGCTCCAGTAAAACATCTCAGTCTGCACCGTTAACAAATAAGACACACAAGATACCTTCAGATGGTATGTATACATGTTCAGAGCTGCATCCGTCAAACTTTATATATAATTTAATTATTCAAAAGTAAAAACAGATTTGCTGTGACATGTGCCTGGTTGATGTCTTTGTGTTTGCTCTCAGGGGCGTGCATCACGTTGAAGGATCCCACGCTGGCCGTGGCTGTGGAGTGCTGCTTGCGGAGCTTCATGAAGGCCTTCTGCTGTGACAACTACAAAGATGAGTCAGTCCTGCAGGACCTGATGACTAGCCATTATCCAAAAGGCAACAGACCACAGATCATCGTCAGCTCCTTTTCTGATAAACTTTATAACGTTCATGGACGGTCAGCACCAATTTGTTCACGTTTTCTTCTCCTTGTGTCATATTTTAAAGTTTTGACACCTTCTAATTGTCTTTTTTCTGTCTGATTCACAGAAAAGCACATCATTCAGATTACCCAACAGTGTTAGATGTGATCACAGCAACGACCCCGGTCATCATCAACTGCCTGATTGATATGAGAGGAATAGAAACAATCCTCATAATTAAAGTGAGCTAAGGCATGCCCGAGCTTCATATAAGTTACCTTGTGTTTGGTCACCATCTGAACTGTGAGTTTTATTGCAGGAAAAGGACGAAGCGAGGGGCGTCATGCAGAGAGGCCGGCCTCCTAAGAACTGCCGTGAAGCCTTCACAGCTGAAGGAGATCAGGTGTTCCCAAACCGCTACTACACCTCTGAATTCAGCGTGGCCAAATACCTCAGCGGAAACATCGAGACTCAAATAAGGTGGTGATGATTCATGTCAGTGTTTACAGATGACGTAGGGTAATAATTAAAAGAGTTTGAGAAATTTTAATGGATTTTGAGCAAAACGTTTGGGTCAAGTCTGAATTATTTTAAGTAGAATAGTCAAACAAAATACAAATAAAGCTAATCAGCTAAACTTTTCAGAGAAATACCTTGATTGATTGTTAGAAGAGAAAGATCTTTGTTTTGTGTGTTTCTCAGCCTGCTGGAGTCTGAACTGGAGAATCTGCAGGCTCAGCTGTCCAGGTTTCAGGTCCAGGTGAACGCCGTCACAAAGAGCATCACGAGCGTGGAGAGCAGCCTGAAGAGCACCATCAAGACCCTGAAGAATACTCAGGTCAATAAGGAGCACTTTCACAAACAGAAGCACAAACGTCTGTTAAACTTCACTGTGGATTTTTTATTGTCCGTTTCTGATCGCAGACCTCTGAGAATCAGGTCAAAGCGGCAATAACGGAGCTGGAGACGGCTTCTGAGGAGCAAAGCGATGATGACATCAGCTCCTTGGTGAGTTCTCATCAAGTTCAAATCAGACACAAACTTCACGGCTTTTGTGAAATCGGTGGTTTAAATCACGCCATGCAGGAAGAGGTTGCCCAGGAGAACCTGCAGAAGATTGAAGCAGAAAAGAAAATTGTTCAAGAGGCGAAGGCGGAGTTCGACAAGCATCGAAAACGGGCAGAAGAGGCCGACTCCAAGTATTCTTCTGTTAGAGATAAGATCGATCAGCTGTCAGAGGAAATGGAGCCCCTGAAGGTGACGCTTGTTTCTGTATGTATTAGATGTTTGCTTCATTTAGTTGACTGGTCTTTGTATTCCTGGTGTGAAGGACGAGCAGGTGAAGCTGGAGGCAGAGTGTGTGAAACATGAGCGAAATCTGAAAATCCTAGAGAAAAAACTGAAGACTCACGAGGAAAACACCCAAGCTATGAAAAGTCAACTATCTGAGAAAGAAGAGGAGTTACAGGTAGCTGTTTTATTATTCTCTCTGGATGCAGTAGAGAATCAGGACAGCTTCAAAGTTGATCTAAACGATGTTTTAACAGGAATATGTGGCCAAAGCGACTCAGATCAGTCCCGAGCAGCAGCACGTCACCTGCAGCACCAAGAGCATCGATGCAGAAATCACACGCATGAAGAAGAAGCTCAAGGTGTACGAGAGCGGCCACGGCGAGCAGGAGCAGGTGGTCCGGTGAGGGCTTCTTTAAACATCTCTGACCTTTTGGTGTGCACGTGATTTTCTGCAGAGGATCACAGTGTAGAGAGACAGTTTATCTACACAGATCACAGGGCTTGTCTCGTTATTTCACACGTGTCAATATCAGCCCCTAAAAGCTGTTTTAAATCAGCAGTTGTTGTGAACGCAATGATTCTCTGATCAGTAGGGATGTGTTTTGGTAAAATTCTGGCGATACGATAAGTATCACGATACAGGGGAGATGATACGATATATCACGATATACTGCGATATATTCAGCCAGACGATATTAGCGAATTTATTGTAGGAAAATTCAATAAACAGTCCAAACTGATACGTAACATGTTTAACATGAGGTATCTGAACCATAATATACCATAATAGGTGGAAACAAAACCCATTGCACACTGCTGCCAACTAGCGGTCGGCGTTTGAATTGTACCAAAAGAAAAGAAAATACACAAATGTTTGCATTTAAATTCTTCTAAATAATCAACACACAGCTTTTGAATATCGATATAATATCGCAGGAAAAAATATCACGATATATTGCCATATCGATATTTTCTTACATCCCTACTGATCAGTATTTAACGCCTCTGTGACTGGGAGTTGCACACAGCCAGCATCTATAAACACCAGCTGGTGAAGTCGAAAGTGCTGACAGTGTCTATAAATGATGTTGCATGAGGTAAAATCTAAAGAAGGACTTAAGAAATGAAGATGCAAAAGCACGCAGATCAACAGATGCACGGAAACACAAAATCAAACACAGCAGGATGACAGAAATAGGTTGAAACAAGGCGTTAAGAAAGAAAAGCATAAAGGGGGACAGGAAGTGGCAGCAGGAAAAGGGAGTCGAGGCTACAGGTGTTACATAGGTGGGCTCCATATGGGATCTATATGGGCAAGCCATATGGGTCCCAGCAGGGTTTGTCCGTGGTTTCCACAGTGGCCCCATGGGGGTTTGCCCAGAAAGATTTTTGCCCACATAACGGACCCTACATGGGTTTTCAGAGGGTTTGACTCAAACATTGGCAAACCCATGTGCGACCACCATGGAAACTGCGGACAAACCCTGTTGAGACCCATACGGCTTGCCCATATAGATCCCATATGGAGCCCACCTATGTGTGCTGGCTGGGTGCATGTTTAAATACTTCCAGTGCACGGCACTGATCCCAGCAAGCACCCCGACGCGAAGCTGGTCCAACAAACTTCATCTCGTCTCGTTCCTCATTTATCACCCAGCCAGATGCATTTTTAGGAAATGAGACTGCCTTCAAGCTCAGACCCATTTCTGGGTCACAGACAGTGTGGAAGAGAGGACGGTGAAATAAGAGAAGCTCCTGGAAAACGATCGGCCGAGTGAAAAAGGAAGTGACTGGAACACACACGTAGACAAAAACAAAGACTGATGCAGGAGAAGCACAGGACAGCTAAAACAAAAGCAACATAAAGGAGATTTAGATGACGTTCAGTTTGTTTAATGAGGCTTCTGCTTCCTCTGAGTGGCTTTTTTCTCCGTGTCCTAATCCAATCTGCCTCGTGGCCATCCTTAAATCATCTTGTTTTATACGTCTTGAATCAGAAATGTTTACTTTGTGTCGTTTTCTTCCCTCTGACGTCATTAGAGAATACGCTGAGGCCCTCTCCCTTTACAAAGAGAAAACCAACCAAGTTAGAGATTTACGGAAGTTCATCGATCGACTCAAAAACATCATGTCAGATCGACAGAACCGATACAAGATAATGAGAAGGTAAATCCATTTAGAAATGGCAGTTTGTGATGGATGAATGTGCTGTAATGCTGTGCTGTTTCTCCTGTAGGTCCCTCTCAGTCAGATGTAAGTTATACTTCAATAACTTCCTGATAAAGATGAACTGCTGCGGCTCTATGATCTTTGACCACAGCAACGAGACACTCTCCATCACGGTGCGTGTTGTTGTTGCTTTTCTCATCACGGCGTTGTGTCGTGTGTGTTTTATTGTCTGATTTGAGCTGATCTCCTCCCACGGTGGAATGATTAGTTGGTCTATAACTTGTGTGAACCCTGTGAAGATTTTAAGATGTTAAAACCCATCAGTACGAGTTATATCCAAACCTGTTCTGACCCAAAGGTGAAGCCTCCAGGCCAACACAAAGATGGTGCCAATGACATGAGGTCGCTGTCTGGTGGCGAGCGCTCCTTTTCCACGGTGTGCTTCATGCTCTCCCTTTGGGAGATCACAGAGTCGCCTTTCAGGTGCCTCGACGAGTTCGACGTCTACATGGTGAGTGCACGATGAAAACTCCTCCAGGGGGGTGTGTGGGAGTTCGCCCAACCTAACCCTAACTAAGGTTTCATTAGGAGGAAGATGAGACACACCAGATCTGAAGGCTTTCTCGTAAAATAGTCTTTGAAATGTCTGAAACAATGAACCGTCACTTTTGATGATGTTCTGATTTATTGAGATAAACTTTGTATGCATTGGATTTTCTGCAGGACATGCACAATCGAAGAATCTGTCTGGATCTCCTCCTGGAGCTGTCGGAGCGGCAGCACCTTCGCCAGTTCATCTTCATCACTCCTTTAAACACCAGGTAAGGCCCTATGTGAAAGTTTTCTTTGCTTCCATATTATTCACTTTATTGCAGTAAAACTCAAAGACAGATCTGTTATGCTTCAGTAATCTACCGAAAACAGACCTCATCAAAATCCACCGGCTCCAAAATCCTGAAGCAGAAGACAGTCGCACAAGAGATGAAGATAAGTGAACACCATCAGCGCTATCCAAGCGCTCATCAATGCAATAATCTGTGTTATTGTAATTATTAGTTTGAGACTCATCAGGTTTTTAAAAGAAAATGTGCTTTATTTTTGCAAAGAACCAGTTTTACCACCTGACATGATTTTAATGGTTAGATTTTATAAAAGTAGTGTTTTTATAATATCCATAGATTGATTTTTAAAGTGTGAAACCAGAAACCTTCATTCTGTTTATTTATAGCACCCTGTTTATTACTTTGTACTGCAGTTTTTCAATGACAGTTTCACTTTGCATTTCAACCTGAGGAAATTAACCACAAGCATCAAGATATTTTGTTTGTGCTGCTTTGATCGTTTAAAGCAGGATGTCCAAAGTGTGGCCCAGGGGCCATTTGTGGCCCTTTACTGCAATTCAAGACTGATAGAAAATTGGCCCGCTGGCATAGGCCGTTTTTTTATTAGTCTTGTGTTAAAATTTACAAAAGATTGGTGTTTGAATTCCAGTTGTTCTTTCCACAATATACAGATTTACAATTCAATCATTTAGCATTTTAGGTTTAACAAAATAAAATTGATTTTGTCCTCCGAGTACGTTCTTGGCGTTTCGTTTTGAAAGATTTGGGCACCCTGGTTTAAAATCAGATCAAACCCAGAGCAAATCAGCCATAGCTTTATTATTTTTTTTTTTCTGCAGTGATGCGCTCCACTGAGTGTATGTTTAAGCTGTAAAGCAGAAATCTGGAGTTTTCTTCTCAGAGGGCACCACCTAGAGGCAGAAAAAATGTATTGCACCTTAAGCCCCTCTCCCTACTTCCATGATTACAGCTGGAAGCACCGCCTCTCCTTCATGAACGCAGAGCTAATTATACTGTTTAACAATTATTATTGTTAGGGCCTATTAGGATACTTGCTGTTTAGCGATACATACGTGTGTTTAAAATGGCTGTCACACGTAGCTTGCGTTGATTTGAAGCGTTGTTTGTGCGCGTCCCCCGAAATTAACGCGACACAATGCACCCGAATGCTGTAATATACCAGTAACCAGTAGGGGGAGTTGACAAAACGAGGGAGACACACTCACCATGGTGACTCCATCTCTGGTTTAGAGGTCTTTCACACCATCTACGATACCGCTGCTGTCTTTGTTTCTGACGTAATCTCAAAATTAACCAGTTACTGATTTCTTTTATTGACGCCATGTTAGTTTTGGTTGCCCCGGATCTCTATCTGGTCTTAGTACTCTCGTTTGCCCCCTAGTGGAACACTCCGGTACTACATGCAGTGCAGCGCTGTGTAGCATCAAGTATATGAACAAAGACGCTGCCTGCGCCAACGCGAGGTTAAACAACAAGTATATCACGGCCCTTACATGGAAGAAATGTCCCCAACTCTGCATCAGTCTAGGTACTTCTGCAATGGCATAATTGGATGTCTAATGCTATTGGCTAATGCTGAGCAGTGCTCAGTTCAAATTGCATGGGGCTCTATGGGACGGGCAAGTTTCCTATGTAAGGAACCCAGCAGATTGCATTGAGTCACTGACTTGTTGTGTGAGTGACTTTACTTTACAACGCCTGCTGATGTCATTTCCTACTGAGTTACAACCAGTCAGTGTGAGTTAATGAAAAGTTCCGCTCAGCAATTCCACCGGGTCATTCCGGTTAAGTGGAGACGCGCGCCTACCGGCAAGTTCTGGTAAAATTACCCTAAAGTTCCGACAGTGAACACACGCCTTATCACTTTTACGGATTTCTAAAAAAATCATACATAATTCCTGAAAGGGGGAAAACTCCGGATTTCTGCTTTAACAGACTCAACAGAACAGTCTTTAATCTCTGCAAAACGTGTCAACTCTTCTGTCTCTAAACCCTCTGTGGTTGGCTTAAAGTGGTTTATCTGCCATCATGATGTGGGTTTGAATGTAAAAGTTTTATAAACTACTGTTTCCTGTTGTAGGTGAGCTAACATGCAGGAAACAGTTTGATCAAATCTGCTTTTCACTCTTCATTTACATGAAGTGCTGGTTGTTTACAGCAGCAGTCAAGTCTGGAAGAATTATTTTATATTTTTCTGCTAAAGTATCAATAAATTGCAAAATTGATGGTGATGTAAATTGTTATTAAATCATTTTTACATCAAGCAATATCAAATCTTGGAGATTGGACCCATTTTGAAATGGCAGCATCACACTTTTGCCTTGGCTTCATTTGAATGTAATCAGTCCTGAAGGTTGTAAACTCCATTTCTGTGAACTGAGGCTGTTCTAGAATCCATCTACAGTGGATACAATGGTCATTTTCATAGTTTTACCACAGAAAATAAATTATAATTGGCCAAAATATATCGTTGAGTTGATTTGAGACTTAAAAATTTCAAACACAAGGTAAAAAAAATAAATGTTTAGACCTGTTGATATTGACATAAGCTAAGATGAAATCCTAGAAATGTTTATAACAGTGTATCAATGTTATTGCTGCCAAAGTTGATGAGACTTTTTAGCCATTTTGCATCCAACATGCAGAGTTCTCCTGGTTTTCATCTTGTTTCTTGCAGCTGCAGAAGTGTTTGTGAAAACTCATTTAGCAATACATTTTTAAGCTAATTTTCCTTTTGTTGATGTTTCAGGCTGATATCTTGGACTTATAACAGATTAAAGAACTGATCTTTTTTTTAGAGCTTTAAAAATCAATTTCCTTCAACTGAGAGACCGGTCATCACGTCCATTAACTCCAGCTGCCAGTTTGTGTCTTTTGAAAAAGCCCGTCGATGGTTTATTCATTTCAAACACTACAGAAATGAGTTTGGGTGCAACACATGCCACATGTAAAAAAGAATACAGTCACTTATATAATGATTCTTTTTCTTTTATAGATCTGATAGAAACATTTACTAAACAAAAAATCTGACATGGTGACTGGATGTAGATTTAGAAATAAGTCAGAGACGTTAGATGTGAGGATCTGTTTCGTTTATGTTCCAGAGAAAACAACGAAAAGCTTCTGCAACTTCCACTGCTGTAAGTGGACGACAAGCAGACTCTCAGTCCATGCTTGCATAGCCTACAAATGGGGGGGCAGACTGTCGAAAGAGGGTTTCTACAGTAGCCGAATTGCCGCCAATCAGTCGCCGTCTCACAGTGAAACACGCGTTCAAAAGCTTCCATCGCGCACCTCTCCTGCATCTTTAAATGATCGCTGCAAACACAGATTTAGAAGATGAGACCTTTCAATAAAAAGTTTTGTCCTTACAAAAAAGGTTTTACACAAAGGAATGCCGTGTGTCCAGTAAACATATATGAGGCTTTTATCTGCTCCCACGTTTTGCTGCAGTGGAAGTGGAGCCACCCTCACAAGGTCCCTAGCCGTGAGAGCGAGCTCCCAGCAACGGGGTCAAAAGCCGAGACTGTACTCATTTTGCAGTGCTCTTCTTTTCTGTAAACATGTTGATATGTACCGTGTAAAATTAGTCAACTCGATCGTTATTTTTTTTGTTCCCCGAGACTAAATCAAACAAGCAGCCTGAAAGGAAGCCAATTTTCGGAGTACCGCGCCTAATGACAGCTGTAATTTTTGGGTTAAGTGGCGGCAGTACGATGCGTTCAAAGGGAAGGATGTTCCATAAATATATTCCTGCTCATCCCAGAAGTCACTGAAGCAAAACATAGCACAGCATGTTTATGTGGAAAAAAAGCTCTTCTTTGGAGTTTGAACCCACAACTGCGACCCGAACGTCTTTCGAAAACTCAACACACCGACGCGGATCAAATGGAGGGAAGCATGCTCCCACGTTACTGGAGGTGAACTAATGACCTAATGCGTCACGTACTGTACAGCCCATGCAACAATAATAAATGAATTTTCATATGAGGGTTTCTCTTTTATAGCCACCTAAAGATGCAAAAAGGTAAGAGATTATATTTTCTGACACGTAATATATGCATGCAAAGAACCTACTCTTCTCGGTTCCGTTGTGTGAAAACATCTGGAACAGACGGGAGCCTTTTCTATTCTCCAAGAGCTCAACAAGTCTGGATAGTAGAGACAGTTACAATTATCATAGGAATTATTGATTTTGTTACTATTATGTAAAGCATACAGTAGTTGCAGCAGTGAACACTGGGGGGATCCTAAATACTGCAGAAACAAAATCGAATGCAGTGCTCCACCGATATACAAGCTAGGGTTGAATGAGAATGTACAGGGTCACTGTGCACAAATCACATCGGCATGTTCGGAAATAGAAACCTATGATATCTTATAGCTATTTTCAAAATTATTCTGCATTTGACATTCTCATGCATACAACCACAAGAAGCGAGTCCATTGAAAAATAGTCCAAGCATTATTTTGTTGTTTTTTTTTCTTTTCCTGTGGAAATGGCAGAGAACCTAATGAGACATTTAAACGTGTGCTGCTGTCCAGAGTGTGTGGATACAGATGGGGAAAGGAGCGAGCTGTGTGTGTGTGTGTGTGTAGAGAGAGAGGTGGGGGGGCTTCACTTCTGCATGTCACACTGCAGCAGGAGAACGATGGACGGGTCGCTCTTCGCCGCCTCCTTGAATTCCTCCAGCGAGATCTGGTCGTCGTTGTTTTTATCCATTTTGCTGAAGATCTTGTCTACCCTCTGCTCTGGTGTCAGGCCGTCTTCGTTCATCTTCATCATGATCACAGTGCCCACCATCTTGTAGATCGCCTGGGGGGGTAAGGAGTGGCGAGAAATCAGCTGAGGAGGGTGTGTTTTTATAATCTAATACAGACAACAACCTGAGCCGCTTAAGTGAAGAGATCAATAAGAGTGAGATTTCCAGGAAGAGGAAGAAGTTACGGCTCTCAGAACGGCGAGACTTTTCTATTCTTTATGCTTTAAATCAATCAGGTCTAAAAACGCTTTCCCGTTTTATATTGCTGCTGTAAAAGTATTCACGCTGTAGTCTCCATCTACCAAGGACGTTACAGCCAAGACTTTGATACTACAAATAAAACTACTGCATGATGCATCCACCTAGAAAAACATCATCTAAACGTTAATGAAAATAGACTAATATCAAGACTTTCTCATTTCATCTGAACTCCTCATGCAGCCCCAACCTCCTCTTCTACCAGAAATCTGTCTTCCCTTTAAGTTATTTAGCTAACATTTACCTCTAAGTACCAGCTCATTAAATTTTAGCCTGACATACACAACACTGAGCTTTAGCCACGTTTATGTTTGCTAATGTTGATTAGCTGTGGCTGCTTGGTTGAAAAGTTTCTGAGAGTTTCATTAAAATGTATCGAATGATTCGCCTCCTTTGGTTAATAAATAGCTGTGAGATGCTCCACCAGGTGTATTTTTTAGCTTTGTCAGAAAGTTCCCACTAGACATTTAGTGACGGTTGCAGGTTTCATGCCCCGCTCAGTCTCTTCCAGTCGTCGTGTCCTTGGGCAAGACTCTTTACTCTCCTCGCCTGCTGGTGGTCGTAGGAGGGACCCGACGGCGCTCCACCTCTATCAGTTAGCCCCAGGGCTGCTGTGGCTACATTGTGGCTCATCATCTTCAGCATGTGAACAAGTGAATAACTCTTGTGTTGTAAAGCGCCTGGGGGGGTTCTAGGACGCTAAGGTGCCGTATAAATATTTACTATATGTTGTGTATTTAAATTAAGTCTTATTACAAGTTATTTACAAATTACTGATTTATTGTATTGAGATTTTTTTACATTCAAGCATTCCTGAAAATGCCAGTTCATTTGGCTTAAAGTTATCTAAACAAAAAAAAAAAATTACAATTAAGGACTGAAATGTCCTAAGTGACAAAAGTTTACCCAACATTGAGATTAATCTTTACATAACCTGGTATAAAATTATCCAACAATGTGTAAATGTTATGGGTTAGTTTCAAAACTGCAAACCTGGTATTCCTCAGGGTTCTATTTTAGGACCAGTGCTCTTCTGCTTATGTATCTATGAAGAACCTGGAAGTTGTAAAGGTTTTATATGTATGCAGATGAAACCATCATATGTCTCTAATTATTTTACTGTTCTGAAAGTGTCAAAAGTGAAGGAGTTCTGATATTTGGGCATTAGTTTAGATTCCATTTGAATTTGAAACCTGTTTTGAGAAAAATCTGCATCTGTCAAAACTAAAAACTTTTTTTCTTATTTAAGTGACATAATTCTGTTGCACCTTTGTTAGTGGGTGGTTATTTGAGGACAAGTAACTAAATCAGGTTTGAAATGTGATATTGTCATTTATATAAGCTTTACAATTTTTAGATCTAAATTCATTGAGGTCAAAATCTAGGAATTTTTCTTTTTTTTTTTTTTTACTTTTTACAAATTTTTCATTTATAAAATTGAACAAGAGTTACAACAGCCTTATTCTGCTTCTCTCCTTTATATGAATTTTGTAGTTTTCTTGTTTTTTTTTTTTGTTTGTTTGTTTTTAGATGTGTAGCCTTTTGTTTTGGTCATTTAAGTCAGCCTATATAGTTTTTTTAACAAGCCAGAAAACTGGGTTTGCAAGTTAATTGTTGGCTAGAAGGCCTCTGTAGAGGGTTAGGGTTAGTTAATATTTTATGTTTGTTGATAAAATGAAGCATTGGACGCATCCGGGAGAGGAGCATGGCCTGATTCATTTCCATTGAGGCTTTACAGGATTTTCAAAGTAAAACTCAAAATTTGCAGATGAGACCAGAAAATGCATTAATGCAGCCAAACCTGTTTGTTTTTTTTCATGAGGAAATAACAATGTCACATGGTAAAAAGCTCCAAAAAGTGGATTTTCCATGATATGGCCCCTTTAATGAAACTCTCAGAAAATGATTACATGTTTATCTCCAACTGAATAACTCCAATCAAGATGGCTGACACAGTTCATCCTGACCACCAAAAATAGCTCTAACTCATTCATTTTACAGATATTGAGCTAAACTTTGATATGTTTGTAGCTCTCTGCATACTTTAATCACTAACTGATCTTGTTAGATTTGTGTAATTTGTTCAAGATTTGACCAAAAGAGCGAAAAAGCTTTAGCCTTAAAAATCTAGACAGACCGTAGCAGAAGCAGATAGAGGTACTTAAATTCTTTATTTAGAAAAAGGATGTCTTTGACAGTATATGGCGGACGCCCCGTTGACTGACATCCTTAGCGGTGAGTACATCATATTGTTTGTTGTCTAATAGCATGTGGAGACCGATTGAAAGACAACCGTAGATCCTACCTCTTATGGGTCATAGCCAGACTATATATTCACATATATAGGATGACTAGTCAGGCTATAATTTCCTTACATAGGCTGATCCTACTGTGAAACTCTATGGGAGCTGGTTGGTTTGATCTATTTTTTTATATTAACTTCAATATTTGTTTTGTTTTTAAAATGCTATATGTAGTACATTGTGTATAATCTGATCTGAGTTCCTACAACAAGACTAAAAACGGGAAACCTCAGATCTGACTGAAATAAAAGGCGTCATATTTCTGATGCGTGCCACCACTGACATGTATCAGGTTTACTATATGGATCGTGGAGTCAGAAATAGAATCGTGTCATTCAATACAGCTGCAGCTTTGTCACTGTGGAGCTGAGTGGGATTTCACTGCACTGCAGGTGTGCAGCAGACTGATCAACAAAAAAGAAAAAACCCTAGCCTGTCCCCTGATGAGTGAAAGCTTAATGACTTGATAATCCCTCACCTCGATTATCTCCAGCATCTCCACTCTGGTGATTTTGCCGTCGCCATCCAGGTCATACATGTTGAAGGCCCAGTTGAGTTTCTGCTCGAAGCTGCCGCGGGACGTGATGGAAAGGGCGCAGATGAACTCTCGGAAGTCGATGGTCCCGTCTCCGTTCTTGTCAAAGGTTCTGAAGGCGTGCTGTGCAAACTTGGACGCATCGCCATACGGGAAGAACTGCAAAATGTGGAACAGATGTGCACTATAACTCAACCAGCTGTCTGCTGTGACAGGAGCTGTGAGACTGTCACAGAGAAGGAGAGAGAGGGTGAGAAAGACAGTCAGCTGGCTCACACAAACCTTGACATAAAGCTGCTGGAACTCCTCCAGGTTCAGTCTGCCAGTAGGGCAATCTTTCAGGAAGCCTTTGTACCATTGTTTCAGCTCGTGCTCATTGAACTCCGTGTTCTTCACCAGATCCTCCATCACCTCGGGAGTCAGCTTGCTGTTTTGCTTTCCCATGATTCCTATGGTGCAAGAACACGCCAATAATGCATTTCACCATGCTTTTAAAAAGAAAAATCACATCAAACACAAATGCTTTCCCTCTTCTCCTGCCTCCCTCGTGTTCTATTTCTGTGCCCCTCTCAGCCCGTTTGTTCCAGGCTCTGTCCCGTGCACTGACCTGGATCATCAGATCCAACTCATCAAATGTTCGATCACTGCTGTCCTAGAACCTGACCACGACTACAAAGCTCACAGTTGTTTGTAAAAGAGACGCAGCTGCAGCGAATCCACGGAGCACACAGCAGGCCCGCTGTAATCTGGATCAGAGGGGAATATGGCTTATAATAACTGAGTGGTTTGTGCTTTACAGCAGCTGAAAGTCCAGCTTGGATTAGTTTGTTATCCACATAATGAAGGCACTCAAAGAGTATCCTTCAAGAAGTCTCACGTTCTTGGTTTATTGCCTCATGGTGTGCGAAATTACATAGAAATAAGCTTTTTAAAAATGCAAGACCACTGAGAGGATGCAGAGCTCCAGAGCAGCATTTGGTGCACATCTCTGCAGCAGTATGACAGCAGCAGGCTCCAGCTCTTACAGCACTGCATTGACTCGGGCCTTCCACAACAAGCTGCACAAATGTGTGGCTGCAGCCACAAAAACCCCAGAGCAAACCTTTTAATCTTCAACTCCTCCTGCGTTTCATGAAACTAAAAAAACAGCCTCCAAACGCACCATCAGTCGCCACAGCAGCGCAAAACTGGGGGTTCACGCCAAACAGGGCTGCATGAATGACCTTGAGGACAAACATTTTGCAGGAAGACGACGAAACATTGATGGAGCGCTCAGGAGGAAACAAAACTGCGGCGATGGGAACCAGAAAAATCCGCCACGGATCGCACCGAGGATGACATGTTAAATAAGAGATTGTGCGTTATTCTTTCTCCATTTTCTTCCATTTTGGGGGGGTTTGTCGTTTCAGGCTTTGCTTTGGACAACAACAAATGAGTTAATGGCATTAAGGCTCGGCGCCTCCTGCGAGCAGAGGAGGAGACGCTGCTGCATTCCGATGGAAACGACGCAGTGAGAGGATTTACTCCTTCCTGCATCCTGTGGCATCTTCAGCAGCGCATCCAGGCGCAAAATGAGAAAACCCATCCCAGTAATAAAAAGCACTTAACGAGTCAAATCATAAAATAACACATTCGATTCAAATATAACCACGACTGAGAGCCAATTATCTAATTATAGGAATTAATGGTCTTATTTTGCTTTATTATTCCATAACACCATATTTCTATTGTTTTCTGCTTGATCCAAATAAAATGGCTTTTTTTTAGGTGCGCAGGTGCCACAGGCTTTTCCCCGTCCATTTACACACGCTCACACACAAATATGAACCATCACAAACCCTTCACTCCATGGCTGCATGTTTTAATATTCACACAAACACGACATGCATATGAGCAGACAGCCACCCCTTACCTTATTAAATCTGGTGATGTTCTGTCAGAATTAAGCAGATCTGCCTCCTGCAATGTCCAGAACCCCCCCTTACCGATGGAAACCCAAATGGGATTATTCTCAACTGCGTTCGCCTTGTTTGAAGGAGACAACAACACGATCAGCCCGCTGATGAAACGTCTGGACGCTGATTCCAGATGAGGCGCAGCAGGGACCGAACCCACGGCCGAGGCTTCGTTTGGGTCTGAGACGCTTATGGGAGCGTGTGCATCAGCTCGCCTGTGCGCCGCCGCTCCGTTTGGCTTCAGCTGGCTCCTGTCACGTTATCAGCGCATCCTCTATCCCGATGAGGATGGGGATGATGGCGGGGAAATGAACGGGTTGCTCCAGGTGAGCTGTGCGCAAGATGAGCTGGTTAATAAGGAATTAGAGTCAACATCTGCTGTTAAACGTGGCTTCTGGAGAAAAAACGCTCCATAAAAATAAATAAATGAACCCTTTATGCTACATGGGCCATTTTGTTTAAAAATGGTGGCAAACATAAAATGAATTTAGACCAGTTTTCCTCCAGCCACATTTTTTCCAAAATATTATAAAAGGTATTTGATATGTGGAGAGTGAATGCCACATAAACAACAAATAAGGAGTTTATCTTACAAAAGGCATTTGATACTGTTGATCATAAACATCTTCAAAGTTGGAGAAGTATAGAATAAGAAGAATAACACTTTTTTTGTTTAAAAAAAGCTTTGGAAAAGAAAAAGTACCCACAAGTGGATGATATAGGGTGTGGAGTGCCACAGGGATCCGTAATTGGTCCCAAACACTTTGTCATTTTTGCAGGTGATA